>MU913088.1:5031-28948 GCA_036418165.1 Cooperia oncophora
GTATGTCTTTATTCCGGATTAGATTGTGTCGTACGGCAAAATGATAAGTGAATTTATTTGAGCTGATCCAACAGAATCATTACTGCAAGTGCTTCCACCCAGCGATGCATTGCTGAGGGAATGTAAAAAGGTAAGGTTTGTGACACACCTTACCTTAGGTACTTATTAGCTTCGGAGATTAAAGAATGGATCTGCCTATTTTCGTGGTATAAGCCGCATTTGTTCATATGGCCCCATCGAGGCTTGGCGATGCACATGAACACGTGCAGCACTGCAGCAACTGCCATTTTTCGCAGCACAACGGCAACATGGAGTCTTACTTGACCCTGTGATCCCATGTAGAACAAACATGAAAGAAAGGAAAACCCTGTGCGCTTTATATCTCGCACACAAAGTGGGTGGCCGCGCAATTCATTTAAACGCGGCGCTAATACGTTTTCCGTGAGATGGTCCTATTCGAGACTACTGTCATCTTGTCTGTACTGAATGGCATGGTTTCAAGTGTCCTGAAACGAAAATGTCCCATCACAGCGCAGCCCCTGCTATGCTAAATGATAACCGATAACGCTGCATTCTTCATCTGCTGCGTCTGGAATGTGATCAGCGTACAGCACGGTATGTGTGAAATAGTGGTGCCAGTACGACACCCCCTCTTGAAGGAGGGTCTCGGTATGACCCCTCCCCACCTAAATGAGGGTCTAGCTACGAGCCCTCCTTCCCCAGCACCTACCTATCAACCCTTATTTTCCAGTTTTTCACCCAGAGATTTTCTGTCGAGCGGGAAAAAAGGGGGGTATATAGCCAATGTGGAACAGGAAACATTTCTTAGATTTCCCCTAACTTTCTACCACTTTTTCCGGAATTTCTCGAGAAATTCCCCACTTTTACCCGAGAATTTTGCTGTCGAGCGGGGGAGGGGAGGAGAGGGGAGGTACATAGTACACATAAACAGGAAAAAATTTTTCCCACGCGGCAAGTTTCTGTCAAAGCCACATAAACCCCTCTGCCAAGAACGACCAAATACGACCCCCCCCCCCCCACACACACACACACACACAACACACAAACACACAACACACACACACACACACCACAAACAATGACGTACCCTGAGTGTGTATTGCGAAAGCTCCCGTCGCGAAATATATGCGGTTTGAGGCGGCTTATACATGGGAAAATAGGCCAATAGTCGTTGAAATGCGTGCTAAAGCTTGTGAAACTTCGGTGGATACATTTTAATAAGACAGATGTGCTCTTTCCAAGGTTTGATTTGTCATAATATCATGACGAGCATTCTTGTTAAGGCTTTGTCCGTGAATGAATCGGCTCCAAAGTGGATTCGAGATGCAGCGGAGAGAACGTCATCACTTTTGAAATCGAACCTGAAGGCCAAGAGTGACGAAAAGGAAAGAAGAAAGAACATCATACTGAGTTTTCCTGAAACAAATCCTATCTTCGTGAACAGACCTCAACAGGACGATGGGATGGATTGTGTCATGGCTCATTGAACTCGGCGTGTTCACTTTGATTGTTAAGCCTTTTTGTTATCGGTTATTCTTTTTTTCTCTGTTTATGAGAGCTCGTGGTTCCTATTCCGTTTAGGTGGGTCATCGTTGAAGCAGAGCACTTTTGACAGTAATACCCGGCGTAAGTGCTAATCACTTCACACGAAAAACGAAGACCTCTTTTTGGCCGACTTAGCTGCTTCACCAGTCCTTTAAATTCTTTTCTGAGGCTCCTCTTCCCCTGGCTAACAGTTGTTCCGCATCTTCAGGCACTGTGGCGCTCAGACCTCTGCGCGCGCGCGTCGACACGCTACCGTTCCAAAGCGCTTCAGTCTTATAAACGCGAATGCAACCGCAGACAGGAATCGATCGGCGCCGCCCACTTGTGCTTTTAGAGAGGGAAGGATAACAGGAAGGCAAACGCTACCTTTACACAGTCTGGTATCTTCTATGCTTCTATACTCTCTCAAAATACTAACGACCAGTGCCGAGCGATTTCCGTCTGTTGTGCGTTCACGTCTATATCCTTGGAATGCTGTGACAATTGTAGCGCGTTACAGCGAGTCGTCGTGAGGCCTAATGCTGTCTAAGAGCAAGCAAACAGGATGGAAGTGAAGCTTGTAACATGTCCTACGCGCCATATCCCGAAGATGGAGAGGGCGTGGTTGCGTACTTCATTTGAATATGGCATTAGATGCGTGAATCTTCGAGATCTTTCCTTCTGTAGACTGTCATTCTGCCTTGTGCTGAACAAAGGCATGATCACTTAACAGCAGAGTGGCACTAAAAGCACAGCTGCCACCACGCCAAAAGAAGTACGCACCTACGCCTCCTCTACTTCTGGGATATGGAGTGTAAATTGCGTAAACTCCGTATGCGAAACTGAGATTACCATAATCCGCACCTGAACTGTTGTGTCAAAATGTCCCGCCTTACTGAATATCGTCAACTCTTTTTCTACGATGTTAATGATCTCGATTTGTTACGAATACGCTGTAATAGGACCGGTTTTGATGATTTCCCACAGTATCAGTAAACACATAATTAGCATCAGCTTTATTTTAATACAGTCATGAAGTTTTTTTTACAATATTTATACAGTAGCGCTAGTAATCATTTTCTATATAGAGTGCTCAAATTGAGATCTTGAGATCTGAAAATTCCTGTATGTTCGTGTACTTTTGGAAAGTGAATGTCAGCCAGCACTCGTCTCACTTCGATTTCGAATTCTGAAAGAACTATGAAAAATTAGTGTATGGAGGAGATTGGCCCCTTTCAAAACTCCCGTTTCGAAAGGGTATAGGTCTCAAAGCGCAAAAATTTAGTATCCAAGAACTTGCCGGTGATATTGATTTGTCCATCTTGGTTGAGATCAGCATACTTATACCCTTCCTTGAGTATGAGCAGTTGTTTATCGGTCATTTTCTCGACGTGTTCATGCCAATGTTCTAAGACCTCTTTGAGTGTCACTTTCTCGTCTCGATCCGAATCTATTTCCTGTAATAATACGGAATCGTAACCTTTTACACACTGGTCACTGTTGTTTAGAAAGCTTTACTCAGAAAGCCTGCAATTGCATATTGTGGATAGTGGCGTTCAGTTAGAAATCTATAGTCACTAACCTCCAGGAGGAAAAAAGCAAAAACGGAACTCCCTAAGTGAGGACCCCTGAAAGCCTCATTGTACAGGTTCTCCAGGCCTGCTAGTTTCATGCCAGCAAGGCGCTGTTCTGCCATCTCTGGCTCAATGATCGTTTCTTCGCATTACCCTACACTAATGTCATCCAACTGTGAACAGATTACGGAAAACTGTGGAAAATCTGAAACTCGTGACAGAAAATAGTCGTTGAGTGTTAACTGCTGTTTAACGCGTTTAAGGTAAATGGCACAAAATAGCCATTGACTGATGGTCAAATAGTCTTTGAGTTTCGATGGGCGGTACAACCAAGTATGGCCGTCAGAACTTTAGCCACTATGAAGGGTCGCAGCTGCTCCTTTAGGTTTCCTTGCTGTGAACCTGCCAAACTGTAGGAGTGTCAGCCGCAACTTTATTGAGTGTTAGCCGCGATTTCTCGGATGATGTACCATAGTCATGAGTGTCGAGACTCCAAGCTTCTTCAACAGAAACATCATTACTACCGCTGCTACTTGCTTTATTACGTCTTAGGACATGCGGAATAAACAAAAAATTCACGAGGAATAAAAATCTGAGAACGAAAGATTCAGACCAGTAGAGAACACTTTAAACCCGCCAGTTACTATCACCAAGTCACTTCATTGTACATATTTCATCAAAATAACGTCCATGCTCTTGCCTGAGTCTGCCGTTTTCTTCGTGAAACTGAAATGCAGTTCCTTTAACTGCAGCGATTACTTTCCTTATCCCATCCCCCATACGACAGCATTTGCACCCTCATCAATCCAATGTTCAACCAACCCTCGGCCAATCGATTTGCCACTTCTTGGTTTCATATCGGGCGAATCAGAAGTTTAGTATAAATTGTTAATCGATCCAATTGGATCCACCACCGCACAATAAAGAAAAAGAAACAATGAAGGTCTACCCGGATAGTGGCATCTAATTGCGATTTTATTACCCTAGTACCACACTGGAGCTAGACGACGCTTCTTCAATTAGAAAAAAATAGAAAAGAATATTGGAAGTCAGCGAAAGTCTGATATAATTCGGTCAGTAGACAACATCAAGCGAATAGAGAAGGGTTAGAGCGGCACGTGAGATCTGCCCACTTCCAACTGTTGTAATTTAACCTTCTTTCCTGGCTCTTGTAATTTTGTTGATCATTATGCTAAAAGAATTTATTCGCTAAGTAGGTCACGCAGTAACAATCCTGACCGAGCACAAACCATGCCTTGCAAAAATTGCAAAAATGGAGACGTTACCAGCGTCAGGCCCAGGTTGACAGGCCGGCTGATGGAGAAACCCGTCACAACAATCATGACAAGTCGCAAAAGTATCAGTGTAAAAGCTAGGACGTCACCCGGAAGTGGCGCGCAGAACCCTCGCCCGAGTTCTGTGGTCAGTATGCGAGGGCTACCGAGGAGTGAACGACCTCGGTCAAAGAAGCTAGTTCGAATAGGGACCCTGAACGTGGGGCTTACCGGAGACCTCGCCGAGTTGCCAGACCTCATGATCGGCGGTAGGACATCCCAAGTCCTATGCCTTCAGGAAACCGATGGGAAAGGTGCAAAGCGCCGCGAGATGGCAGAAGTGCAAACTCTTCTACAATGGAGCAGACACCAAACGGAATGGCGTGGCCATAGCGGTAGCGGAATCCCTGAAGGACTGCGTCTCTTCCGTGAACAGAATCAGTGACCGGATCATGGGAGTGAGAATGGACACGATGGATGGGTACTGGACAGTACTGACCGTGTACGCACCACAAAGTCCGCTGCTCCGGGGCGGAAAGGATGAGTTCTACCTTATCCTGGACGACGCCATAAGATCGGTTCCAGAAGACGATTACCTCACCATAGCTGGGGATCTGAATGGCCACGTGGGAAATGACAGAAGAGGCCTAGAAAGGGTGCACGGAGGTCAAGGAATAGGAGCGAGAAATGCTGAAGGAGAAAGGATCCTTGACCTAGCTACAGCCCACGACTTAGCAATCTGTAGCACCTTCTTCGCGAAAAGGAGGACTCAGAAGGTAACCTACAGCAGTGGAGGGAGACAAACGGAAATCGACCACGTCCTGGTGAGAAGATCGTCTCTCAAAACTGTCAAGGATGTCAAGGTACTGCCTGGGGAAGACCTGGGCCCTCAGCACAGACCTCTCCTGGCAGATATCGCGATAGACCTCCCCAAGAAGGCGAGAGTGAAAACAGAGCGAAGGATTCGCTGGTGGAAAATGCGGAACGCAGAAAGGTATAGCCTCGGCCGAAGGATACTGGAGGCTGGGCTCCCGGACCCACATGGGCCAGTCCAGGACACCTGGAGCCACGCAGCAGAGGTCATCCTACAGTGCGCAAAAGAAGTCCTGGGAGAGACGCGAGGCGGTATCCGAGGAGACAAGGCAGCCTGGTTCTGGAACGAGGAAGTCCAGAGGATCGTCAAGCAGAAGAAGGAAGCATACAAACGCTGGCAAAAGACACGGAGCCCAGAAGACTACGCTGCCTACAAGAGCTGCAAGCGACTCGCTAAGGCAGCCGTTGCTAAGGCCAAGAATACGGAAATGGACGCCCTGTACGACAAGCTGGAAGGCCGAGAAGGGGACAAGTTCGTCTTCCGCCTGGCTAAAGCTCGGCATCGCGCAGCTCAGGACATCAGGGTCGTAAAGACTGTGAAGAGCAGCAACGGGGCCATTCTCAGGAAACCAGCCGAAGTCAGGAAGAGGTGGGAAGAATACTTCGAGGGACTTCTGAACGAAGAATTCCCTCGCAAGGATAGCCCACAGATAGAGGCGACGGCAGGTCCCATCACTCCCTGGACGAAGGATGAAGTTCGCCGGGAGCTAGGGAGAATGAAAGCTGGGAAAGCAGTGGGTCCAGACGGGGTACCGATAGAGGCATGGAAGGCCCTTGGAGAGCATGGGGTGAGTTGGCTCACGCACTTCCTAAACAACGTAACAGCTGAAGGAAGGATGCCGAATGCGTGGAGGAGCAGCACAATCGTTCCCATCTTCAAACAGAAAGGGGACGCGACGGAGTGCTCCAACTACCGCGGGATCAAGCTTGACTCCCCATACCATGAAGCTGTACGAGCGCCTGGTCAACACTAGGCTGAGGGAACTTGTCCCTATCTCGCAGGAACAGTTCGGCTTCATGCCCGAAAGGTCCACCACTGACGCCATCTTCATCGCCAGACAGCTGATGGAGAAGTACCGAGAGAAGCGGCGACCCTGCTACCTAGCCTTCCTGGACCTTGAGAAGGCATTCGACCGCCTGCCAAGGCCTGTACTCTGGAGAGCGCTCAGAGAACGTAACGTTCCGGAGCACCTGGTCTCCATAGTGAAGGATATGTACGATGGGGCTAAAGCAGCTGTACGCACCCCGCACGGCTTGACGAAGGAGGTAAACATCACGGTTGGGGTACACCAAGGATCAGCCCTCAGCCCGTTCCTCTTCCTCCTGACTCTAGATGTCATGGCAAAAGAACTCATGGAGGGACCACTGAAAACCATCCTCTACGCTGACGACATCGCCCTGATAGCGGACAGCAGGGAAAGAACTCCAGGACAAGGTGCAGCGGTGGCAAGATGTGCTCGCTGAGAATGGGCTCCGGTTGAACGTGAAGAAAACCAAGTTCCTGAGCTCTGAAGAGTGTAGCGAACCCATCGTAGACCGTCACGGCGAGAACATCGAAAGGGTCGAGGACTTCCAGTACCTGGGGAGCCACCTATCAGCTGATGGCAGCGTGGATCAGGCGGTGAAAGCCCGAATCAACGCAGCCTGGATGAAATGGAGGGAGTCCACAGGAATCCTGTGCGACCGGCGGTGCTCGAGAACACTCAAGGGCAAGGTGTACCGGGCGGTGGTAAGGCCTACAATGCTCTACGGTAGTGAGTGCTGGCCCATCTGCAAGAACCATGAAAGGCAGCTCCACTCAGCTGAAATGAGGATGCTGAGATGGGCCTGCGGTTGGACACGACTCGACAGAGTCAGAAACGAGGATGTCAGGGCGGTCACACAGACGGCTCCGATCCAGCTGAAAGCACGAGAGCAGCGACTGCGATGGTATGGGCACGTACTGAGGAGGCCTGAAGACCACCCAATAAGGAAGGCATTGGAATTCGAAGTAGAGGGCAAGCGACCACGAGGAGCCCCAAAGAAAAGATGGAGGGACGTCATCAAGAAGGACCTCACTGAAGTGAAAGCCACGGCAGAAGATGCAGTGGATCGGAACAAATGGCGACGTCTAACAAGAACAGCGGACCCTGCGACGGCGCGGGACTAACGCTAGGGAGAAGAAGAAGAAGAAGAAAGATCTAAAATATTTATTTATTTATTTATTTATTTATTTATTTATTTATTTATTTATTTATTTATTTATTTATTTATTTATTTATTTATTTATTTATTTATTTCATACACTCAGATGAGTGCGCCATAAAGAGAATACCAAGAAGGAGCAGATTGCAAGGGTACCAGGGTGGAGATGTAGGTGGTCAAAATACACACTAAGAAGAAGAAGAAGAAGCGCGCCCAGTGCCTAGAATACATAAGGAGAATTAGGTCGGAGTAGAATTGAATCGGAATAGCCCCTGTGTCTGTTCATACAAGCCTCTTGGTAAAGATCTAGGCCGAAAACGGACAGAAACGCCAGTTGTTAACCAGTATCCTCACCAGTTGGCCATGGTGTCCTCCAACCGATAGGATTGAAGGCATAATGTCGGAACTTCGGAACACGGGTATGCCAACATTTATTCCGAGATCGAAGAAATTGACTTTCGTTTTCTTCCAGGAGGGCTCTAGGCCCTCCTTGGGCAGTTGCATATTTTCCCCTGAATTGAGTCTTCCCAACTCATCCTCCAGGTTTTCCACGCAAAGCTACACCAATTCCTTCTCTCTATCGTCCCTGGCAACCGCACGATCGGAATAGCTTCAGAGCCCGGCTTCCTATTCACAGAAAAATGGCACTATTTACCCTTTACTGCCCCAACCATCCAGAACTGAGCCAGTTTCTGACCGACTTTTTTCTCCGTGGACAGATTTGGCTCAAATGTTGTCTCCTGGGGTATTTTGACCTCCTGAATACGAATATGACATTCCGCTTAGCCCGAAACTTCCTGGCGCCCGCGCCACAGGCGCCTGTGATCAGGGACGTTTTGGCGCCAGCGCCGGGCCGCAAGAGGATTCAGGCTGAGCGGATGTAATATCCGTGTTTAGGAAGTCAAAGTACTAGGAACAAGTTTTCAGCGAATTTGGTGATTTAAGGTATCGCCAGGAGGTTTCGTGCCTAGCGGATGTGATATTCATGTTCAGGAGGTCAAACTACCCCAGTGAACAAATTTTCAGCCAATTCTGCCAAAAAAGTCGAAAAAACTGGGCCTGTTTTAAGAAGATGGGGCGTAAAGGATAAATAGTGCCGAAAATTTGAAACCGCGTGGCCGGATGCAGTTCCTCCACGCGACAATGTCGACGTTGATGTATTCGCCATGACCATTAATCGACTTTGCGATTTTGCCAGATTCATCAGCAACTGTCGCAGTCATTTTTTTCATATCGGCGTGCGAAACTTGTCTTTGTCTTCGAACCGATAAATATCTACAGATATACTCGAAATCCCTGAGATCGGGTAGGCGTGGCTGCATTCTTCAACTTAACCTGAAGGGGCTATGCTTCTGATGAGATATTTTCATCTTGACACAACTGTTGTCGTGTCTCTGTCCAACAAAGAACAAGATGACAGTTGTCCCAGACTGGAATATTCCACGAGTAACCAGTTCCGTGCCATGTTCAAATGCCACGCCTACTCTGGCTCAGGGATAAGGAGTGTACATAGTCGCTGCTTTCATCACTACGAAGTGTGTATAGTTTGTAACATTGCAATTTGTCGGGCGGCGAGCGCAGCGCGGCACGAGCTCGCGTCCGGCTGCCTTGCTCTACCAATGGTGATCGAGCAATGATCGATGTAGGAAGGAATCAGCCACTGGTGGGAAGGCCGCAGGTGGGAACCGCTGATTGCGACCCGACAGGTCGCGGTGATATAAACTGTAGATACGCCCTCTCCGAGAGGTGCACACGAGTTGACGGTTCTGTAGGTTTTGATTATATGACGAGAGCCGAGGAGGTCAAACCTGCTTCGTTGGCGTACACACGTTAAGAAGTGAACATGAATATTAGATCAAGAGAGTCGGCTATCGCCTGTTGTGATTGGGACTCTCTTCGATCTGCTCAATTTCGAGCATTAGATCCTTTTGAATAGTTTATTTCTGCAGTTTTTGTATTCCTTTCCTTGCTTTCTCTGACTTGCTGGATTCCATTTTCGAAAGTATTACTGCAGACCGGCGTTCATAGTAATTTCCTCGTCTGCCGTTATATACTCTACGCTGGCAGTCAGCTTTGCGACATTCCGCTCAAACGACGCGTGTCCTGAAGGTGCAGAACCATCTCCTTTCTAACTTAATGGTAACCTTGACTTTGCAAGAGTTAGAGCCTTCCTGCTGGGTATTTTTGATTTGTTGTGCTCGAAGGGCTCGCTTTTTACTAGCGAAGAGAGTAGCTTCCGGTAATGAATACGAGAATACTTCCTTTCTTCTCCTTCTCTGGTACTCAGCTTTTATTCGCGAAAAGGGTGGCTTCTGATTCAAATACGGGAAGGCGTCCCTTCTTCTTTTTTATAGGATGTCTCAAGTCCAGCCATTTTCACTCGGATATTCGTTTTCACGACAACCTATTATTGGTATCCCAAAACGTTCTTCTACTGGGCTGGAAAGGAGGTAATAATACATTCGCGACTATGTGATTATGGTTCTCGATTTTAAGCCTATTTGCACATTGATTGAGGCAAAACGTTGAGGAGGAAATGGGAAACAAAGCTGCCTTGAGCCTTACTTAAGTATAGGAAACGCCTTTTGATATGCCTTTCCAACTCGTGCCATCTAAACGGCCTTTTCGCCATGTCATGCTAGCCTTGCGCCTGTCTGGCATCAACCCTAATGAATCCTATGTACTGATCGTAAGATTTGAGGTGATAAGGAGAGAGTTCCCAGTGGAATGAATGTTTAGTTCAGCAAATTTAAGAAGGGTAGAGATGATGATCTGCCCCTCTCCCCATACTGGATTTGGACTTGCTACGGAACCATGTGGAGGAAGATCCACACTAAACTACTCTCAGTTCTGTCTTGATATCAGGGCACATCGTTGTTGGGGAATCCCCAATAGGGGGGGGGTCGTATTTGGGCTGGGAAAATTTATTTTGATAGTTGATTTTTCTCGCTTCATGGACGTTGTAAAGGGGGGGGGGTCGTATTTGGTTTTCGGGAAATTTTGGGAAAAAGGGCAGGAAGTTGGAGAAAATCTGAGAAATGGTAGAAGGGGGGGGGGTCGTATTCGTCTCGCGACTTTTCCTGTTTTCGTGCTATCCTACTGTATATAATCCGCTAAGTATGTCTGTAAGTGTGTGTGTGTGTGTGTCTGTCTGTCTGTCACGAAATTCATAGCGAGCGTCGCAGAAAAGATAGGACGACAGTTCCAAGAAGTGATATACATGGCAGGACGGGAACACTTTTGGTGGGTGATAGAATGTGATAGCACCTGATAAGATTCGATAAGGGGCCTTAGAAAGGGAGGGTGACCGAGCCCATAGTGCGGGACACAGTAACAGTGGGACATTGGTTCCAAGGTATGATATAGGACGTGGGACAGGAACATTATTGATGGGTGACAGGGAATGATAGCAGCTGATAGGATTTGATAAGGGGAGTTAGAAGGGGAGGGTGACCGAGTCCATAGTGCGGGACACAGTAACAGTGGGACAGTTGGTTCCAAGGTATGGTGTAGGGTGTGGGACAGGAACATTATTGATGGGTGACAGGGAATGATAGCAGCTGATAGGATTTGATAAGGGGAGTTAGAATGGTAAGGTCACCATACTCATAACGCGGAACACAGCATCAGCTAGGCATTAATTTCAGAAAATGATATAGAGTTGGAGATGGGGACACGGCACGTGAGGTGATAACAGCTGATAGGGGCTGATAAGGAACGTTGCCAATGCTGTTCAGTCAAATTGCTGGAGCCTTTACACTACCAAATTATAGAGTTTTAGTGATAGGGACATTGATGACGGGTGACAGGATCTTATCAATTGATAAGAAAGGATAAGGGGCCATTATCATTACCTCTCTTATCACTATACCCCCGCCAAGTATCGAAAGGCTCAGGTATGGCGATGAATTTCCTTGAGCCTAGTCACTCGCCTGATAGGCTCTAGATAAATGAACTTATCTAGCTATATATAACGTCGATATAGACGAGCGGGGGGGGGGGGAGAGAGAACCGAAAACAACTTCAACAGAGCAGATCGCGTGCTAACTGGAAAGGAAGGCGTTCGTCGGTAGGCATTCCGGTGCAGGTAATAGAAATGAGCAGTTTATATTGCGCTGTATTGGCCGACTAACTTATTGTAGTCTAGGGCTACAATATTTATGTATTCCATGTCGTCCAATGACGCATCGTTTCCCACCCACATTACTCTTATAGATCTCGTACCCTCCCACTACCACCTTTTTTCAAACCTTCAGCGCCCTCAGATAAAAGACATTGAAAAGATACTAGGGGCATTCTTCGAGGTCCAGCCAGCAGCGTTTCAAGGGGAAGCCGTTTATTATCCACCTATACGGTAGAAGAGCACAGATAGTAACGAGGCATATATCAAATAGTTAGTGTATTTGTGTCAAAGGCGGTCAGCGCGATGGGGCGGGCGGTTGCTGCCAAGTTCACTGGTAAAAGGGTTTGGTGGTAGCCCGACGCCCACTCGCAGCTCTTCCACTATCGACGTTGACAGCAATCACTCACCCCCGCCACCTTCAATGCTGTGATGAATACAAATTTTGTTTTAGATGGAAAATTGCCTCTCTTTCCAACCTAATATCTAATAGTAATACTCAAACAGCAAAACGCTCACATGGAACTCCTTGACTATGGATTTGTGGAAGCTTCTCGTTTACTTTGCTCGAGGACGATGCAAACACTAGCAGTAATAACGGATAGAGTACGATAGCATGGCGAAGGGACGGCATCTGCTCTGAAATCATTCAATAAAACTTTTCTAAAAAATCTGTGGAAACCAATATCGAGGAAAGCGGTTATTTCAGGACAGTAACTGCACAGGGAAGGAGGTGTAGTGGCAAGCGGTCCGCTAACCACTAAATGCGCTGTCCAGGGATCGAGTCCTGGGTCGGATTCCGTTCTAGCCAACCGAGTCATTCATCCATTTGGTCGTAGTAGCGACATCAGACTCAGATTTAGGGAATAAAAAGAGCAACTCGACATCAACTGACCTCCTCAAGTCAGTATAGGTGTATTTAACGATTTTGAAGCCACTACAAGTTCATATGGAAGAGGAATGCGTGCAGTACATTGAGAGGGAATGAATAGAGGTGGAAGCTTTATTCGCTCACGGAAAATTTCTCACAGAAAAACTGCTCTTTCGAGTGGTTTAGCTGGCATGTGAAAAATATGCGGTGACAAAGGCAGGTTGCTTTGCACTTTAATCTATTGGACGTCTTCATCTACCTGACGTTGCGAAGTGGGGAATAGTTAACTATTTAGGATGCGCCACACATTCTCCATTCGTGCAGAATCGCAGTGGCATTGGAATGCGATGCCTCACACAATGACTCACGAGTGGAGCGCGTGCGTGTACCGACTCGCTGCTTTTATCCTTCATCTTACTATCTAATAGGCAATCTCAGCCAAGCCCATAGACTTTGAATTGTGCTTTGACCTGAGCCGGATTTGAATCGCAGATCTTCTCTAGTTGTAGACGGTCAGTCATTCCGCCTTTACACCATCTCTGCACTTTAGTAATATGAGTGTAAAATGGACGGAAACTGGCTAGTGTGTGGACTCCTGCAGAGTTGTTTTTTCTCTATTTTCTACGAGCAATGGAAATAATTTTAGCTGGAGATTCTCGAAGTCAATTTCCAGCGGCATTGAAAGCTACGTACAAGACCACTGACGAACGACATTGCAGAAGGCTCGGTGACTTTATCGAGAAGGGATCGCAAATATGTCGACAATCGGACTCCGCCTCAAAAAGCTTTCCAATTTGCTCTAAACTTCCAGTAAAAGCGGTTAGTTATGGACCACAAGAAGCAGGATAGGGATCACATCAAATGTGGTGGCATCACACCATCATCCAGAAGATGAGATTTGAAGAGAAACGAAGTGAAAAAGAAGAGAAATTAAAGTTTTTAATGCTATTCTGCCAAAAGGGGTAGGTGGAAGACTTTATTCAAATTGGCCTGACGTTTCGACAGGATCGTCGTCCTCAGAGGCCTAAACATAGCTCAAGGTTTAGATGTGTACCCTCTACACCGCCACCCCCTGCGAGACCGTTGAGTTTTTGACCGGGCGGAATTCTCTGTGAAATACGAAAAAAACTCGAAGGGAGAAATCAACGTGCCAGTCACACCACAATGACGGAAGCGACGCACATCGCTAGTAGTTGTAGTAGCAAGTGAGACACTTGTGTTAGCTTTATAAGTAAGATTAGGAAACGGCAACTGTTGTTATACAGTTAGTAATAGTTAGGAACGGCACGTCTCACTGTTCACATCAATAGCTCGCAATGTGGCATAAATGGCAAGAGGTCATTTGTAATGGACAGACACTCATTTCGGTTGCTCATCCTAGGATTCCGTGCAGAGATCAAGAGAAATTTAAAAATCGAGAAAGCAGCAGCAGTGTTCATCTTATCGATGGCGGAAACGTGCCTGTACCACGAGGACCGTCGTCGTTGTAACATTTTTCGTTTTGGCAGTCTAACTATTGCCGGAATGATGGAGACAGCTCCTTAGGAGAGTTGATAAACAAAAGTGATGATGCCCAGTTTTTACACTGCCGCCTAGACTGAACTGATCGTACGAATTATAATTAGACAGAGAGAATTGCACGTGAGGCAAAAGATAGGAGAGCAGTTTTGAAGGTGAGACAAGATGGGACGAAAATAGTGACTGGCGCCAAAACAAGTGGCGACAATGGATTGGCAGGTCAGTAGCACGAGGGATCACTGTATATGCGTGTCTCCAAACTAGGATGAGAATTTTAAAAACACCTAAAAGTGACGTCTGCTGTTAGTACACACAATAACTACTCATCCCCTTCTAACTAAAACAAAATATCAGAAGCCGTGTAATGGCCAGCTATTAGGCTGCGTTTATACTTTGCGGCAGCGTAGCGTAGCGTAGCGTAGCGCTTCCAGCGTACGCCAGCGGCAGTGCCGAAGAGAGGATGCATATCGATCTAGCTTCCCAGCGTCACCAGCGTAACGCTAGCGTCAGCGTTTCATCAGCGTTTTGCTAGCGTTTGCAGCGGCAAGGGAGTATACAGGGGGGGGGGCAAAAAAAGTCACTTTGACCAAGTCACATATCAGCAAAGTTTTCGCACCCCAGACAGAGGATGTGGATACGAGTACCAGGGCGGTAGATACCCAAGATGTTCCCCGATAAGCAGGAACTGGCTCTTGCCCCTTCATGTACACCAAAATATGAGGTCATCTCCAGTCGCAGCCTGACTGGAGAAGACCTTTGGAACTCATGTCTCCCCTCCAAAACAGCGTGGGCCGAAACTTCTAGTGTGGAGTCACCCATGGGTAGCTACCTGGAGACCAGTACTCTCAATCTGGGAGACCTCCAACATCGAGCAGCTTCGTCAACGTCGATACGGTCTAGGAGATCATCTTCACCGTAGTCGCGAGTTGATGGTATGGACATGGAGTACCTGGAGTGGGAAGACCGATATTTTCTTTGTAGACCCGGACTGAAGGTGAGCGCTGGCGGTTACATCAAGCAACTCGAGAAGAATATCCTCCCTACATGTCGTCGCCCGTACCTTCTTGGAGACCTTGTACTGCTACAGGTTTGGGTGAAACCACATGGAATGGAAGGGTTTTGGAAAAACTCTCGCCTACTTCGAATGGAAGGGCGTTTCGTATCTGAAGAAGATGTAATATTGAAGTATGTACCCCTGGCCTGAGAGCCACGTCACATTTATCCTAGTGCGGGCGGATGTTGAATGTACAGGGGTTGGGCTCACGGTGGCGGAGAAATCAGCGACCTACCGCTGATCACCCTCCGGCCGTATAGCCACTTCGACGGTCAACAACTTCTTGATGGCGTGGGTCATGCAGAAGTGTGCTGGACCGTCATATAGGTCTATCGCAACGATGGCGAGGTACATGATAAGTAAGTCTGCGCGCGAGTACTGGTGGTAATTGTCCGCTCATCGTTAATTCATAAAAGTGTAACCTTTATAGGCCGGGCCTACCGAGAGAGGCAAATGAGTCAAAATTGGTAGTACTTTTTTTTGGCCCCCCCCCTGTAGGCTATGGGAGCTGGAAGGGTGCAAACACATTCGCATTTGCGCGTCTGCTCACTCGCACCCGTCATCCTCTACTCCATTGTGCGCTGACAACATATCGGTCTCAACGCGCCCTCACTACCAGTCTCCACATACTCCCGCTGCTGAACGTGTAGCATAGCGCAGCAAAAACGCTGGCGAAAAGCGATTTCTAAGCGTTTAGCGGTCTAGCGTACAAGTGCGTAACGCTCGGGAGCGCTGAACGCTAGTCGAATATGCATCCTGTTCCCGGCAGCTGCCGCTGGGGTGACCAGCTGGAAAGCGGCGGTACGCCACTAACGCTGCCGCAAAGTATAAACGCAGCCCTACCTACTACGCGCACCTTCAGATGGTCATTCCCGGACTGACCCCATCAGCGATAAATCACGTCTTCCCCCTTCCATGTTGGTTATTTTCAACCAGGTTCAACTGGGAGAACAAGAGCACTGACTTGTACATCAGGTAGCCGCTGCAACTCATTACTGTAGAGTTCTAATCGTCTTCGAAGGTTTTTACACTACCAAGCAAGAGGGCACATGCAAAGGGGTTGCGTCGACAAACTCTAATGGTTACTCATTCGAATTTAATAAAAACTGAAAGCTCACTCCATTTCCATTCGGGAAATTTAGGGTCGGGGAGGAGGGGCAAAAACGCTCTGCCCATGGAGCGCACTAGCAAACTTTGCGCTACAGCGGACCGCACATGATGATGACCCCGGTGCAACTTCTATTAGTATTTGTTCACGCAAGCAGTATGTTCATGGTGTTCAGGAAGGTCCATGACATACCTACGCACTTGTTCAAGTTGTGTCATTGTCCACTCATCTACATAATTACGAACTTATGTTAACTTATTAATGCTCTTAGTTGATATTTGGTTTTATTGCGCAGTGTTTTTTTGTAGCACATCCCGGGCTCTCTACTAAGCAAGTTTGGCTCCCAGCTCTCAACGACACTGTCATCTTTGCGCTGTTGTTGCTGACTGACTTTCCGCTTATGACTCCCTTGTAACTGTCGAATACGATCTCCCTCGTGGTGGAATCCCCAACGATAGTTTCCTATGTCCCCGCAAATGCCAGGACGGGGCAGGGCGTTGTTTGGAACGTGGCCAAGGCAGTCTTTCCCAATGATATCCCTAAACTGCAACAATCGAGCAGTTCTGATTTGATTCACTCGACCCTTCACACGCCTTATGGTTTGCAGTCGTGACATAGTTGAAGTCGTCGCAATCAGTCAGAGCGGTGTCAGGATGCGCGAAATGAGCCCGCAGAACCGGGAGACGGGCAAGAGAACCGTAAATTGCCGTTTCGTCCCGCGCGGCGATGGGCGCGACGTCTCATTGTACTGTCCTTTCGACTGGAGCATCGGATTACATGTAGACAACGACATGGTAGACAATTATGTCTATTTTTGGTCATACATTGTCTATTCTCGACCAATACCACCTAAAATCGTCGTCATTGGCGGGCGCGACGTCGCACGCGACGCCCACTGGCGCGGCGAATTACGATTCTTCTTGTCACATACCCCGCAGAACCCTTCCTCCTACAGCTGCCCTTTTTACTAAACGTGCTCGCTCTAAAAAGAGAACAATAACCAGTGGTGGAGACGGCACAGGGGGCACATTCCATGTCTCTTGACACCGCCACGACAGACTGCGAAGATACCAATAAATATACACCAATAACTATACCAATAACTACTTCCACTTCTTGTGGGAAAAACATAAGCTTCGCGCAAACACCGCTCTTGTAGCGAAAACACATAAGAGCCCTTTATCTAAAAGATGCGACCTTACTTTCATTAAAAACAGGGCACAGCATTCGATGGGGATTTTGGTCGAGCTTTTACGACCCCCCCCCCCCTTTTTTCAGGGGCTGGTACGACCCCCCCCCATGCTCGTACGATGGCTGACATGGATGGCTGACTGTGGTTGTGGTTTATACTTCGGCGAGGGGGAGAATAAATTTTTCCCAGCCCAAATACGACCCCCCTTTTTGGCGGCCAAATACGACCCCCCATAGGGAATCCCCATCGAACGCTGTGCCCTGATTAAAAAGAATCTTGAAAATATCTTGGTGATTCATGCTCCCATCCAGTTCCAGAGGCGCACGGCACGATAACCGTTGGGGCGACCACCCCGTTATCTCGCAATGCAGAGGCACCGTGTTTTTCCATCTTTGCACCTTTCCTTCCAACGTGGTGTGGGAAAGTGTGCAATACTCTGTCTCCGCCCACCACATGGTCAGCGCGTTGCTTTGCTCTTATCTACTCCTCTTGGTAACTATGTTTGTTCTGCAATACAGGAACTCACCATCGCACTTTTATGAATAAAGTTGCAAAGAACTGTTTTTTTTTTCTTGAATAGCCCCTGAGAACAGGGCTCTTGGAAAGATGAATACTGCAAACCACTAGGTAAGGTTTATGCTTCGTTTATTAAGAAATATTATTTAAAATAAAGGCACGCGAAAATTGATCACAGTTTTTAGTTAAACTATACCATAAACAAACGACCCTATGCCCGTTTTCTACACACAAAGGACTCGCAAAGAAAGATGAAAAACAACAACTTGAGAGGAACAATCAAAATGAACAATTATTACCACGCACAAACACTTAGCAAGCGAACACATCAACACACAGCTCGGAAAGCTTGAATAAGAAAAATTCAGGAATAGTTATCTACCAAAACATGATTCTTTCATGGATTATACCAATCTAGAAATAGAAGGGTAAAAGTGATGACGATTATACAAAACAGGACGACCACACGACGTCCTGCTGAGTTGCTGATTGCCTAAAACAGGTATTTACAGCATAATTAGATCATACATAGATGATACATATTCATTGATCAGTTAGATAATTCGAATCATACAGAATGTGACCGTTACGCTAGAAGACAGTTCGCGAGTTACCCAGTACGTAGAAGTCATTCCGCGCTGGTCCGCAGTCACAAACGAAATTAGGCGTTCCTCACGCGAAAAAAGGTTCAGAAGTTCGCGCACTCATGATGCTAGAAACTCTGCTCAAGACAAGGATAAATGATCATAAACGCAAACTGAAATCGATTTTACCGCCTTCGCGTGTGTCACTAATCGCGAGTGAGCCAGCGTTCAGACTTCGCGATAACGCGCGTTGACGCGCTGTGTGGCGCTGTATCGCGCGACGACGCGTGGTACTGCGCCGCAACGCGCGTCGACGCCCTATAATTATAGCGCGCTCCGGAGCTATAGACACGAACACGGTCGCACCGATCGATTCCCGCCTGCGAACACTCGACCGATGGGAGCCTCATGTTTGTTTCGATGGGAGTATGGAGGAATAAGGTGATAGATGCTGCCCAGTCACACAGCTGGCATCGATCAGCGGTAACGGTCGCGCATGCTGCTTCGCGCCTGTACTTTGGAGAGGCTGTTGCAATCAGTTAGCGCGTCGACACGTGTCGGCTCATCGCGAAGTCTAAATTCCTGGGCTAAGTAAGACTTTTACAACACGGAGTTGGTTATCTCTAACTGATGCTAATGTGTTTTCCTACCCGTTTTTTTGTTCATGGCTCTCCAACTCGTGAACATCAAAACGGCTTTTTTAAGGGCATTTACCACTGTCTTCATTTCATCTTGTGAAGCTCAATGTAGGAAACGCATGTCTGCACCCTATCTCCCCGACTTACAAGCGTAAAGCGCATGAAGGGAACACAACACTCAAGAGCAGCATATTTTGCACATATAAGTAGAGAAATACGTGGGTAGCAAAGCTTAAATATGGAAAACCAAAGGTTGGGTGACCGACACTAGATAACGAAGCGAGAGACACCATGGGGGGCCCCTAAATAAGGCCCTCCTCTAATTGTAGCACCCTTGCCAATGTAATGAAGAAAAAACTGACTAGGGATGGTCGTCAGGTCGAAGTGGCCGTTTGTAATGAGACCTAGACCACTAGACGTATTTTCAGACGCTGATTTCAAATCTGCATTCCAAATTTGCAAAGCGATTCTGTGAACGGAGTTATGACGGGTCGTTTGGCTGAAGCGGCGCGGGGTCGGCGGCAGTTGCCAGCCAGCGGGCATGAGTAACCGGGATGCAGCGCCTCATCCAACGGCGGCGGTGGCACAGAGGTAAGAGTCTAGGTTCATGGGCACACGATGAAGGTTCGGATCCCGAGACTGTGGTTCGTTTTGCATTCCGTGGAGGACGTCCTACGACTATGATAAGCACTTCAAGCGTTGATGTGACCACATTTTTCAACTGGGGCTGGGTGATCAGTGTGATCTACATCTTATGGGAATAGATCAAAGATCCTGTTCGCGAGATCCAATGTTCTAGAGGCTGCGAAATGACGTGGCAAGCGTGGGAACTTACCAGTAGGGTCATCATATTTGCTCATGAGGTGAAGGAGTCATTTTTTTGCATAGCATTATTATCGTGTATGATTTGAAGAATGTAATTCCCATAACTATAAGATGTATATCACACTGATCGCCCAGCCCCAGTTGAAAATGTGTCAGCATCAACTGCTTGAAGTGCTTATCAAGTCGAGGGCCGTCCTCCCATTGAATCAAAACGAACACACGTCTCGGGATCCGAACCTTCATGCTACCCCATGAACCTAGGACTCTTACTCTGTGCACGCCCGCGTTGGAGAACGCGCTGCTCCCGGTTACTCCATGCCCGCTGCGGGCAACTGCCCGGCCGACCTTGCCAGCCCGCCCGCTTCAGCCAAACGACCCGTCATAACTCCGTTCACAGAATCGCTTTGCAAATTTGGAATGCAGATTTGAAATCAGCGTCTGAAAATACGTCTAGTGGTCTAGGTCTCATTACAAACGGCCACTTCGACCTGACGACCATCCCTAGTAAGTGAGCCCGGATGCCTTCAGGTATATAGACGTGATCCGGCCCTGATCAATGAAGGCCATTCGTGCCTTGCCGCTTACCTTCAGGAGGCAGCTTCTGCAGGAAACCGAAACTGAAACACTCACACACACACACACACAACATATCACACTACACACCACACATACACACAGCACACACACACACACACACGTTAATTACCCTGATCATAGAAGACAGACCAGGAAAAAATGGGTATTGATTGGGATCACCGAAGTGAATCCCCGATCATCTCTTCTTCCTCAGCTTTGAGCTGAGAAAATGGCCAAAAACTCTGGTCCGTGCCTTACTCAATACGACCCCTGTTCCACTGTGCTGGCTGAACTTTCCGCACTTTATATATTACAAATTTGTACCTGTCGAATCCATTCATTGCCATCTTTCAAATTCTCCGACGTGTGTAAGGCTGCTTCGTTGATTATGTCAATATCCTTTTCTTGGTCCATTATCTTTAACATTTCATTTTGCAGATATCGAAAGAGCTCAACTGTCAATGAAACTTTACTTTCTCTGCGAATGTTTCTTGTAGCCGCTGAATCTCTGCAATCTGAGTCTCAAGCCCTTCAATTTGTGCATGCATGTGAGAGAATCTGTCCAACAGTCTTTCGTTTTCAGCCATCAGCTGAGTACGTTCTTGAGAAGTGAGGCGAGAATCCAGATCTGCAGAAAAAGTTGTGAATCTGCTGAACAGTACCTAACAACAATGAGTTCAGAACATATTCAAGAATTCTAACAGCGCTGTTCGGCTTGTAGGGGCATTTTGCACTTTCGCCTGTTTCTCTGGTAGTTCATGTGAGTAACAAGTCTCACTTTGATCAGAGCTGTGAACTCCTGTCAGGGTACAGCATCGTTGTGTGAAACACATGAGGGGGGTCGTACTTTTCCACTGGCGAGGGGTGTTGTATTTGGTTGTCGAGAGAGAGAGAGAGAGAGATCGTATGTGCCTTCGAGAAGAGAAATTTGCTGTGTTAGAGAAATTTTTTCCGTTTTTTGCTTGTTTTATGTGTACTATACACCCCCTCACCCCCACCCCGCTCGACAGCAAAATTGAAACTGGGTGAAAGCTGGACTGGAAAGTGGGAAATTGTAGGCAGGTGTTGAAGAAGGGGAGGGGTCGTACCTACACTACCATTTTACGCGCATCACGATGCTGTACCCTGAAGCTGCGCAGTTGTTGATGCGGGTCACTTTGATAACAGAAATTTGCAGATGTTCACAAGGTGGCTAGTACAAGCTTAGCTGAGCACTATGTGGTGTACCCAACGAGCTGCCCAAAAAGCCGAATAGCGCCGAAAAAATAGATGATCAGTGAGCACCGTCTTCGGTCTTCTGCTGCTCCAAATCGGGTATAGCTGCATTTAGTTCCCATCCATCATGTGGAGCGGCCACAGAACGCGTTTGATCGTATCGAATCACGACCAAAATCGGCGTTTTTGGTAACATCATCTGTAAATTCATGTATATACAGGGGACATAACAAAAATCTGATTTCAGCGATAAAACGAAAAAAACGGGAATTTCAGCGATAAACACTACTTAACTACTGAGTACGTTTGAGTACGTTCTCATGGCCAGATGTTCCTCAACCAGAGAAAAAAAAAACGAAAAAATGAATGGGCGGGTTAAAGCATTCCGCAATCTCCCATCCTCTTTGGAATGCGGCATTCATCCGGCCTCTTAGGACCTTTCTGGATTTGATTGCCTACACTTTTACCGTAGATTTGGATGTGGCCCTAAGGGAACAACAGCTAGGCACGAAAACGCCAGCGCGCCTGCGCAATTGTTAGTGCTGGTGCTCACGGCGTGAGCATAGGGTGTTTGTGGCGAACTAAATGTGATATCTGTGCTTGGGATTGGGAGGTGAGGGTCGAACTTTCTCTCAAGACAAGTTTTTGTGATGATTCTTGATCTGGGGTTCTTTAGCGAAGACGCAAGGTGGCTCAGGGACATGAAGCTATTCAGCCACAGCTGGGGTTGAAATTTCTGTCCATATCTACTCACAGAGACGAAATGCGACCACAGTCTATCATGAATTCCGTAGGTGGGCAATGAAGGGTAAATAGAGTTTTTCGACGAATAAACTTACGATGTCTTCGTCTTCTGGCGTGCAACTCAGGTGACAATGAACGTCCGGTGACTAGATCAGCTCTGTCCGACCGTTGCTCTCTTTCCCGTTTTTGTTTCGCTTCAACGAGATTGTATAAACGTTGTACTTTCTGTTGATGCGCTGCGTTACGTAAGCGCAAAGCTCTGAAAGAAAAACTATTGAAAATCATTGGATTTCAGTTATTCCGGATTTCATATCTATAATACTTCAGTTTTACCCTGCATGTGCAGCTTAGCGAATTCTTCAGACACATATTTTCCATTCAGTTCATTACCGAAGGCTCTGCAGTTTTTAAAAATCCTTTCGGATTACTAGGTTATTCATTGCTCCTCATGAAAACGGCTTTATTTTATGGACTCTGTCATGAAACGGTTTTACATTTAACATTTCCTTTTTCGATTCCAAGTGGAGAAAAGGGAAAATGAAATTGGAAAAACGAAGAAAATGAGGCCGTTATTAAATGTTTGCCTCTGAAAAAAGAAACACGAATACCTCAATGCACAGAGGACTGACAGTCACGAGTAACCTTGTGGGCATTGGCGCACTTTCGCCATGCAAAGTACTTCCATTCAAGTCGCACAATTGGTTAAGAAGCTGATCTTTAACAACAGGGGAAATCATCAGGATGGCTGTGTCAGTACAATCCCCACTCCCTCCCCCTAAACGAGGGCCTCAGCGGACCTCTGCACAACCACGCATAAAGGCGATCATCTTCACCTGAAATTCTCCCAAAATTTTGCAGTCAAATGGGGCGAGTGTGGAGTAGGGGTGAACACCTCATACCAACAACTGAAAACGTTTCTTCGAACACGCCATTGTTTGAAAAAGCGGTATGTGATGGTAGGACCATGCAGCGTCGCGCGGGACAATTGCAGGTACCGTATGGTTACAATCGGCGCGCGCTCGCGATGGTTTTGTTGCCACGAAAGTGACGTTGAGCTACTATTTCTTCAAGAAAGTAAGAGTTTAGAGTATGCTTTTGTTGACAGTCTGCTGTTGCCGCGCACGCGACGTCTTTGAGAGTATGCTGTTGCCGTGCAGACCGCCGCGCACGCGACGTCGCGTGGTCCTGAAGACCGCCCCCTGGAAAAGGGGTGTAGCGCGTCTTAAAAGGGGGAAAATCAACAATTAAAAGATGTTCTCTCAACGTCAAATAAGTGCACTTCTCCCAGGCACCCAAATACGACCCACCATGATGAGAGTCACATCAAGATGATGTCGATGTTTGAAAAAGGTCGACTAGTATTGAAGATATCCAAATTATTGCTCCCCCTCTCCCAGTACCTGTGACATCAAACTGCTGAATCCCAAGGGCAAGGACGAACAACCTGCTACTCCCAGGAAAGAGAACGACTTTTGGGCACTTCGAGGAATTTGCAAAAGCCAGTTC
>MU913089.1:0-23200 GCA_036418165.1 Cooperia oncophora
GGGACTCAACGATTGAAAATATATATACTTGAATGCCAACATTATTCGCCGAAAAGTCTGCTGATATTCTAGCCATGTGCTGGCGCACGCTGGTGCGAGTTGCGTTTGTCACGGCACCAATATCCATCGCTTCCTGGTCGCTGGCCCTCGCATACGCTCGGAACGCCGGGTACGCTTAGTCGTTGCGGCAGACTAGACTTGGCCTTGAGAAAATTTTTTTTCCCAGCCGCGAGAAAATATTCTTCCTAGTCTCAATATCTTCCTTTCACGCACACTTATTACCTTTCTTCCGTAAGCCTGCAGCCAGTTTTTTTGCAGACAAAATGGGCACTACTTCAACTATTCATTACCCCTAAAAGCGAGGAAAATTCTTTATGCTGAAAATATTTGCCTGCACGGGGATAATTCGTGTAGCCCAGTTCACGACTATATCAGCACTCGTTTCCGCGCGCTCGCACCACACTTGCGCCAGTTTGGACGCTGCCACTATTGCCTCACCGACGTTCGATGTAAATTCGATAATAAGGGCTTACTTATGTCCTGCTTCCACAACCCCTATTAGGTGTTCACCCTAGCACCAAAATCAGCGCCAGTAAGGCGCTGACTTTGGGGTCACATCTTTCTTCATCAAAATCGATAAAAACATGCAAAATAGGGTGCGCTTCGTTTGATGCTGCCGATCCGTACAGCGCACCAATCTATTTTTCGACACCAGCGCAGTTCTAGCGCCTCTTCTATGGCTGAGCCTGGGAGAAGAAGTGATTCTTTAGGTGAACGCTAGCCCTTAATAGCGCCACAATGATCGCAATGTCTTACAATTCCGCGCCAGCGCAAAAATGAGTGTGATGGTTGCAAACAAAATGTCAATCATAACCTCCGTATAACAAGTTTCAGGCCGAGACTTTCGCAACTAGGATATTATGCTCCCGGGCGATTGTGGCGTCGGGCCGCAAGGCGGCTGCCAGGTTAAGCGGATGTGATACTCGCATTCAGGAGGTCAAACTACCCTTACGGACGAGTTTTCATTGGATTTGATGACCTAGGGCATTTGGCGCTGGCACCTGTGGAGCGGGTGCCAGGCAGTTTCAGGCCAAATGGGTGAGATATTCGTGTTTGGGAGGTCGAATCACCCCTATAACCCAACTTTCAGCCGGACCCGCCCCCGTAGGAAAATGCTGATCAGAATCCGGTCTGTTTTCGGAAAATTGGGGTAATTAATATTATTAATGGTTCCCAAAAGGGATAAAAAAATGGAGAAATTGGAAGCAAAAACGGAAATCCTTCTTCCTTCAACTTAGGCCCAATCCAGCCAAGCTCGCTACTCTCCGACTTTTGTAAATGTTACCAAATTCTCATGATACTCCAAGTTCGACTGTCCATGAACCTTGGTATGGTGTACGTCCTTGTCTTCAATGATTTCTTGAAGCCACAGCCAAGACGTTAAATCTACGTTTCGGCTAGTCGCCTTCGTCAGAGCCTGGAAGCTGAAGATCAGTTCCTTTTAAACTTAGAAATAGTTCGTAGATCAGCGCACTTAAGAAGGTATCGTAAATCCGAAACACAAGAACTCACCTTAGATCTTAAAAAATTCTTTTGAAAGGATAAGAAATCTGACTCCCACATCAGTGGCCTTCCCGGAAGTAGCTGTACAGGCCGCTACTATTCCGAATGGAAGTGGAATGTGTGCCGTACTTAGAAGGGACCGATTAACTGCTGAGATCTCCTCTGAGCTCATGCTTTTATGTGCTCATCGAATGTTTTTTCTTTTTTCAGGCATGTAACAACACATAGAAGCATGTTGAGATGAATCTTTCCAATAATCACTCCAACTCACTTTGTTACCTTTTCTCGACTTGGATCAGTTCAAGCGGAGATCGTTAATTTTTGCATGCATTAACTTTGCAGCATTTTATTATTGAAGTTTCCAGCATTAACAACTCCTGGCTATCATGTTACCCCTTGAATTAGAACTTTTATCATCACTAATCTAGCATTATCACTAAGCATGTGCATGTACGATGTATCGTTGCTTTTTTTCAATAGCCTTTCAATGAAAATAAACTGTGATTACTTTTTTCGTTATGCGAGCCTTTCATTGTCATTAGCAGATAATGCAAAATATACGAAGGGCGTTCCTACGTCCACGATGGCTAGCGGTCCGAGGGATACCTGTCTGTGGAATGGCGGAAGTCTGGGACGATTATCATCACTGCCTCTGCGCTCTCTGATATCGACTCTGTGCTGGTACACACACCATAGTGCTGTCTACCCGCTCATCCGTCTGGACTCTCGCCGACTAATAACGGAATACACACTCAGTCAGCTGTTTTCTGCTGCATTGGACCTCTAACCGTACAGGTTATTCTTCGTTCGGCTTCAGAAGCAAAAGCTAGGTATGTTCCACCGGAACCAGGTCTTTCTGCATGATTTAGACAATTGCATCAAAACTGAAGAAAGAGGTTCAGAAAGAACTCAAAGGGAAAATGATGAGAGGAAAACAGTCTCCAAGGATAAAATGAAATGCAAGCTTTAGTAGAACGTACTCATCTCCTCTCGCTGAAGCCAAGGCGAAAAATAACTTTGGATTTTAGAAGCGGAATACAGCAGAAATCTGTTGATTGGGCGCGTCATAGATTATTGATCAACGAGAGTTCAGACACAGAGTGAGTAGAATAGCGCGCCGCGTGTGTACCAGCGCTCCATGTCAGAAGTCTGAGGGCAAGCATTCCCCGACACGCAGCCGCTCACCAACGTGGACGCAGACGCCACCATCGTCCGAAGAGGACCGAACTGTAGATCATGCCGATCACGCTTGGCTATGTTATATTGTACAAGGGTGGAATGTGTCATTCTCCCGACATCCGCGCTTTCTGAGTGCTGCAAACCATTCCTTATCTCACCCACCTGGAGGAGCCGTAATTAGATAGCTACAGGTGTAGAAGACCAAAGGTGTGGTCCTATCTCGTAGGACACCCATTTGGTCTTTTCGCCCTTTCGGCTACCCCGCCTCTGCTTTCCCTGGGTACCTATTCTGAAACAAGCGCATAGTTTACAAAGCCACTTCATACGATAATGCTTTCTGGAGTGGCTCACTTTATCGACGGTATAGGTACTTTATCACAGAAGCAAGTAAAAGAAATATTATTGACTACTAAAGTGCCCTTTAAGGCCAAACACCAATCCTTCATTGTTAAGAATCGTTGTGTCGCTCACCTTCGAGATACTGATCCTTGCCATGTGCGAGGTGAGCAGTCCGCAGCAGTACAAACGTGCCACTTTTGTGACTCGAAAATCCGGGCAACAACTGATCTGAGGTGGCGTGAGTCAGATACCGCTTGAGGCTCACACACAGGCAAAATTGCAAGGCTAACCGCAACACGCAATGAGAGTAACTAGCCAAACGCGCTGCTCGTCTGCGCTCTCTCACGTTTGCTTTTTCTATTACTTCAGTCACCTGTAATGCAGCTTGTGGTTAATGCCTTTCGCTGCGGATTCATCCCCTATCACAACATGCGGCATCGACGCACATGCTGCACGTTGTGAATAGGGATTGGAGTTTGAGGTGGCCACTCAGACTATCTCAACCCTCCAGCTTCACTCGCGCGTTTTTCGAGTATTAAATGTGCTACTACTATACAGCTGCAGCTTGTCCTACCTCGCACACGGCAAGGTCCATCCTCGTGAGTGCGCCTGTTTTTTGAGGCTGGAGCTCTCATGTCAACTTCACTGTCAGCATGTAATTCCTGTTACTCCTTGTGACTGTATCCCTAACAGATTCGTTCGTTTACATTTGCAACTAATGTGTCCCTTCAATTTGGAATGAAGCGAATTTTGAGGGTAGCCAACCCATATGGCGCCTAACCCTTACTGGTCTCATACGCTCTAGGGTTTTTCCTTCGTTTTCATCTTCTTGTCTGCTGCAGGAAAGGGGGTGTTGGTGCGACTGGGTTTGCCGCGGCGTCACCGTTCTCCAACAGATTTTAAGCGTGTAGGCAACAACAACTGGTCGAAAACTACTCAATACGGAAGTTTATACAGTTTTGTCGCTTGCTAAAAGAAGGAAGGACAAAAAGAGTCTGCCGCGCGCGTAATCCAATCCCCATTCTCCGTGGCATGCCAGCGAAGGAGGGTAGTTTCGTCAAACCTTTTTGATTTTTTTACTACAATTCTCTTACTGTGTGGCTTTGGTACACTACTATTTATCAGAAACATCCTTTATTCAATAGTAAAAATCAGTATTCATTGGATAGTAGTATACAGGAGTCCATTCTTCCGTTTCTGTGTCGAGCTTGTAATAACCTTCGGAAGCCCACCATTTCGCCGTCTCCGCACACTTAGAGGGTTGATAAGAACTGAAACAATTGGATAGTTTTCCCATCAAAGCTGATGATTTTTACATGAAGTCTTACATCAGTTTTTGTTCGTGTCCAGGTTCTTTCATATAGCTAATTTCGAGTGTCATCATGAAAGGGAGCTCGTAATACATCTGCGAGAAATCCATTCCAGTTGCAGGTGGCTCCGGAGTTGAACCATCCACTGTTGTGATCGTTGTGAGATATCCATTCGTATATGGATTTTCATTTGCTCTGTAGGCAGTTCGAAGAAGACAAACGAATATGCCAAAACCAATATCTGTTACGTCTTTATCATATTGCAGTCCTCCAAAGATGTGGAGATGAGAATGTGGATTGTAAAAGAGACCCCTCTTGATTATCAGTCTTGAAGTTTTGTTGAAGAGCACCGGTATATCATAGCGAACCGTGAAACCAAATCCCTCTTTGTGACTGGCGGTTGTACAGTGGGAGCTGCCTGGTGTATAGGAAAACTGGAACACGTTGGATTACATGATTCGCGAGTCCACTCTTTAGAATCTTGGCTTCTGCATTGAAGAATTTGGCACTATTCGACTATTACTACCCCCATGCACTTTCAGACCAAGTGGGATGTGATATTCGTGTTCAGGAGGTCGAATTACCCTGAACCCAAATCTCAGCCAAATCCGCCCCCGTAGAAGAAAATCGATTGAGATCCGCCCTGTTTTCGCAAAAATGGGGTAGTAACGGTTGAATAGTGCCAAAAATTTGAAACATCCTTCAGCGTTCGAATTTATGACGTTCAATCTTTTAATTGTTCAAGCAATATCCGCCTCAACTAATCGAGGGGAGAGCGTTTTTCTTGCCGATTGTGCAGACCATTTCCTCCTAAAACTATGCATGCAGTGTGTCGGGATGGACGTTCCTTTCAGTTACTCGAAAACTTCCTCTGTGGCTAGGTTTCCAAATTTCTCAAGCTCTAAAGGTAATAGTCTAAACGTCATGAAAACCCGCTGCTCTTTCTCTTTGCTTTCCTGCCTTTCCTCTATACACTGCTCCACATAATGATCCACCCATAAATATTACAAAATCCCGTCTTACGTGAGGTTTTCAAAAATGTCGTCAAACAGAAAATGAGGTAACAATCAATACCAGTTTGTATGTCAACACCGGAAACTAACTTGAAAGAACGAGTTTTTTCTTGTTCATTTTTTTGAAAATTGGTACTCTGATAATTCCACAAAATGATAGCTACACCAAACAAATCGATTATACAGCAACAAGTGCACAGCAAAATGAATAAATTGTGGATTCAGTAATCTACTGAAACTACATTTCTCCGAATAAGTTGGGAAACGCGGTTGTTTGTGCTCGAATAGAGGTTTCAAACGAGTTTTCACTCGACATGCTGCCATGCGTCAATGACTGACTTCTTAAGCTCACTGATATCGTGAAAATCGCGCAATGTTCGCATAGATCTTGGGCACCATGAAGCCTCACACATTCTCGACTGTTTAAGTCGCGGCTAGTGGCTAGCTAGGGCGAAAAGGCGGTTTGGTGACGAGTGAATCACGCTCAGCCAAAAACTAACCCTACTCCAATCGGTTCGGCAACATCTTCCAGCAGAGCCAATTAGGTTTTCGCGGTAGTTTTCCGTTAGAAACAGTGCCTGGCGCTCATATTCCTCCTGTAGGTGAACTCAGAGAGGAGATTTTCAAGATACTCTGAACAGTCTCCTCCGAGACATTATGCCTCAACGTTGACTTTATTTAAAGGCACGGTATTGGGGAATTAGATGCTTCTCGCAAGATACGGCGCTTATCCTGATTTGAGAGCAAAGGAGGACGCCCAGAGCTTTCCTTAACTCCATGTCCTGCAGGCTGCTTGACAAAATTGTTGACCACATGATTGCTGCGGGCCAAATCCCGTGCAATTTGATGGGTGGACAGGACTTGAGTCTTCTTTGTGATTATCTATTCTTTTTTCGAAATCCGATAATGAATGTCCGCCCAGAGAAGGCAAAGTCACAATGATGAGACAGTTTTACTCAACAAAAAAGACGCAGCGACGAAACACGAGGTGGAGCTATCATTTTGTGGAATTGTAAGAGTTCCAATTTTCAAAAAAATGAACCAAAACTTGTTTTTCAAGTTAATTTCCAGTGTTGACACGCAAACTGGTATTGATTATTACCTCATTTTCTGTTAGAGGACATTTTTGAAAACCTGTAAATGGGTGGAGCTATCATTATGTGGAGCAGTGTATGCCTCCACATTTTTGAATGGGATAACCTAATACTTTAGATGGATTTTGGATGGGTTGATTGCACGCAAGTTTCTATGGCTCGGACGGCAGTAACGTTATTCATACGCAATTCAAAGATCCCTGATCCTATTCCACGGCCTGCATGTGCCCCTTCTAGACCCCTTCTCTCACTGCCCACATAGCCATCCAGGTCACCAGTTAGGCAGCGTTCAGACTTGTAGCGCTACAGCGTCGCGCTACAGCTGCAGCGCTACAGTTGTACCGAACTCCAGCTTTAATGTTTTTTCTTTCTGTATTCAACCTCTTCTCTTTGTTTCTCATATTTATCTGATAGTGAGCTCCTGTTTTCTACTTTATCACATTTTAATGTAGATTTTGATACATGAAAACAATTTCGCAATCGGGATCAACACGAGGCAGCACTACAAGACATCAAGCAAAGCCATCCTACTATATATAAACGGCAACGTCCGTCTGTCTGTTTGTCTGTTTGTCTGTCTGTCTGTCCCGAAATTCGGAATCACCTGAGCCGGTTGGAGGGGGCGGGTCAAGGGTGGGTTGGGTAGGGCATTGGCCAGGATGTACGGAACACACATGAACTTGGCGAGGCTCCGCCCACTTTGGGCGGGGCGTGCGCACAGTTGTGAGCTACATCATTTCAAAAATCGTAATTTCAGTTCCAAAAGAGCCACGAGAGTGGAGGAAGTGGCAAACGATAAGCAATCAGTTGGCACGAAATGAGTGAGACAAAAACATTCTAGGGGGGCGTTCTATGGGTGGGCGGTGCTTGCTACGAGACTTGAACAAAATCGTAGGTCAGTTCCATAAGAGCCACGAGAGTGGAAGAGGGTGGCAAACGATAAGCAATCAGTTGGCGACGAAATGGCGTAGACAAACCCATTCTGGGCGGGGCATTCTATGCGTGGCGGTGCTTGCCACAAGAAATTGTAAAAAATCCGTAGTTTGGTTCAAAAGAGCCCGGAGAGTGGGAGAAGTGGGCAAACGATAGGCAATCAGTTGGGACGAAACCAATGAAGCACACCCCTGATGGCGCGGTGTTGCCGAAGTGAACGGTGCCGAGGACAAAAACCCTCAAAACGCATCCGAAAACCCCCACGAAATGAGGATGAGGTAAAAAGAGCATTATAGTTTGGCACATGAAGTTAGGTAGGATAACTTAGGGAGTATACCAAATGGTTCTACCGCCAGCAATCGTTCATTCCGTCGACCTCTCATGGAAAACTTCTCACCGGGACCCACTTTCACACGCGGAAGGAGGATCGGCCGGCGAACCGGCCGATCCGAATGTTCAAATATCAATAGCAACTCTGAAACCAAATAATTAAAGTACAATAAAACGATAAAAAAACCAACTCTCACAGCCTTCTTTATCAAAAATCTACATTAAAATGTGCATAAAGTGAAAAACAGGAGCTCACTATCAGATAAATATGAGAAACAAAGAAGAAGAGGTTGAATACAGAAAGAAAAAACATAAAATCTGGAGTTCTGTACAACTGTACGCTTTAGGGCGACGCTGCTAGCCGCTACGCTTTTGCACTACAAGTCTGAACGCTGCCTAATAGGAACAGAAGGACACTGTACGCTAAAAGCAGTACCAGAAAAAATAGTGACTAACGAGTAACTGTCAATGAGGCGTCAGATAGTTACAGGCTGTATCAAGTCTCAATCTGGCGTGGAATTTCTTGAGAAAAACCAGCAACCTCCCACTTTTCTCTGTAAGCAACTCTAATCACCCTATCGTTGAAATAGCAGTACGCTGTGAAGCGGCGCTGTAGCGCGACGCTGTAGCGCTACAAGTCTGAACGCTGCTTATAGTGAGACCCTTATGATGTCGCCCAGGATCGGATGGAACTCATCCTTTTTCAGGAGGCAAACCGGATTACGGTGCTTACACGGTCACGCTGTATTCTTTCCACCATTTCGTTTGTTGTTTTTCACTGCAAAGAAGCTGACCTCTTCCCGCGAGGCGGGAATCCGGTGTTCCTCTTTCATCGAATTCTGGAAGGCATAGGACTTTGATATTGCGTCTCATGAGGTCGGCAGTCCTGGACTTCCGGTTAAGTGACCCCACGTTCAGGTTTTCCAATCCAACTAGCTTCTTTGGTCGAGGTCGTTCCACCCCTCGGTGGCCCTCGCATACTGACCACAGAACTGAGGTTTTGCGCGACACTCTTGGGTGAGGTCCTAGCATTAGCACTTATCCTTTTGCGACTCTCTCTAATGTGGCGTGACGGTTCCTCCCTCAGCCGGCCTGTCAACTCGAGCCTGGCGCGGTAGCTCACCTTTTTTGGCCCTCTGCCAATGCATGCTTGTGCCCCTGCCAGGGGTCGAACTCGTGGCTCAAAGGCAGACATGTACCTACACTCTTAATCACTACTATCCCTGCCTAAGGATGAATAAAACCATAAAAAGAATCCAGAGGCAAATGACGACCGCCCGCTTAGAGCGTAATCCAGAGTAGCCAATGTATCTGGGGCCTACAGTCTCCAAGGGAACTAACAGGGTTGCTAAGGCGTTCTTGCAAGGTGAGCTAGAGTAACCACCAATGCTCCCGTGGCTTTCTAGCCGTTGTGGACTTATGTGGTCGTTGCTATCAAGATTATCATACAACCTGGTACGCCTGCTCGCAAAATGGAGTTTTGTATTCACGCGACCATGCGCTAAGCGTAGAAAGCCTTGAGTCGGCCTCAATGCCCAAATTGCATCGCTGAACCTTAGTTGTTTTGCGGTCGTCAAAGGTACGTCAAAACTAGGCAAGGGGGCGTGTCAGCTGAAAAAACCTCTTAATTCATTCAAGTAATGCGCCCAGTCTCCGAAGTGTTTCGGAGACACCCTGTCAAAGAACATAGACACAAGACAAAGCCAGGTACAGCATTGAGTTTTCGCCAAATGCGCTGTTATATCGGGAAGCTAGCGAAGCATCAGCTTACGCATAAGTTGTTCTGGACACCCTCTAAAGCGCAAATATCTCTTCTTACTGTGAGGATTAAAGACAGTAGCCCCGATTTCAAGAATGGGGGAGGGCTGTAGATCTTATAAGCTTTCAAAAGAACCTTGGGATTTCTAGTTCTTGAGTTGCCACTTGAAGAGATTGAAAGATCCGACGAAAGGCCTTAGCTGCACCAGAGATTTAATAATGATGTGGAAAAGACGAGCGTTCTATCGTAAATGCGAAACGAGATCACTGAACATCAAAGACAACACTTAGTATCGATATCCAGAAGGTATGACGGCTTACGTGGGAGCCTCCCAATACGCATAACAAGTCGATAAAGGTACGAAGCTAAGAACAATCGTCAGAAGGGTCGGATCCTTCTTCGAAGTTTTAGCTTTTCTTGGTCTCGCCGGCATAATAGGTAGTACCTGTTTACATTCTCACGCAAGAATGCAAATGAACTGCATAATCGAAAGAATGAGCAGCATTCTCAGCGTGCTCCTTAGTTCAAACTACTGCATCGAAAGAGACCCGGGGGCACTCGGTACACTGACCGTGTACAGAGAATTACGAAAATCGAACACTTTGATTGTTAGGAACCATCGTTATCACCATGTGTAAGAGTAAACATCCGTCATGTTACTGTTAACACAGAACACGCCACAAACGGATGTTCCTGACTGGGTATCCCTTGGATGTACTGTTATTCAGTAGAGCAAGTGACATGCCTCAAAGGCCACACTAAAGATGTGCTTGAGGAAGGCTACCTGGAGTCCTCGACCCGGTTTTGGTTTTTCACTAGATGTAGTCTTTTTCAGAGGCCATTCAGAGCAGTGACTATGACAAGGAGTTCGAGCGGCCTGCTCCAGTCCACCACTCTATCTTGGCATCCACAGCGACCCTTAGCAGTAAGCGCCTAACATCTCGGATATTTTTTCAGATATATAGGCAGGGCTGTGTTCATTTGGGCATCCGACCAATACCAAGAAGAGGATTGCAGCTAAAAAAAACGGGCTTGATATTACTAAAGTTACAGCTCGCGAGGTATGGATTTCGGACAACAAGGAGTGGCTACAGACTTTGATATATGGAGTTCCAGTTCTCCGCCACTTTCTCTCGCGATTCCTGTGGAGACAGTCAATCCTAGCTCTTACGCTTGTTGTGTCAATGATGATAAAGTACATAATCGTTTAGATCCAACATATATTTTAGGTTTGCCCATAAGTAATGGTGTTTTTTATCACACAGATTTTTATATGGAATGACAATTATCTTGATATTTTTTACACTGTTTGATAGATAATCTTCCGCATTATAAGATAATGTAATTTACTGTTTCCCGGCTTGTGTCGAGTTTTATTCACTGAAAGGAAAATTCGGATCGACCCAGAAGTGAGTTTTCGACAACACACTTATTGAATTTCATTTGGGCTCGCAATATATAGAAGAAGTTCCAACCTTGTGGTAAATATAACCAGAGAACGATGCTTTGTGACAGCTTGGAAATTGTTCAAGCCGATTATGAGTTGGCAATTCGGACATTGTAAAAGAGCATCCGCGTGGGGGGCCCCACTTATTTCGAACGTCTAAACATCACAGAGGTGCTGATTGATAAGGAACATCGTATGACCTCTAACGATCCCTCAATCTTTGGCATTATTCTCAGTTAAATACGGTATGGCTGCGTTCTATACTTTGCGGCAGCGCGTAGCGTAGCCTTCCAGCGTACGCCAGCGGCAGTGTCGGGGAAAGATAGATCAGGCCACATCATTGGTTGGGCAATCCCCAACAGGGGTCGTTTTGGCCGCCATGAGAGGGGAGGGGTCGTACTGAGTGCGGCAGCCAGTAACGTAGCCAATGCAAATTGTCAATGTGCTGAGTCCTGTTACAGCGAAACTTTGCTTTGCTAAGAGAACTCGGATATGCAAAATACAAAACTTCATCTTCATCAAATTAATCCGAAATAACTGCCAAATATTAATAAGTCGACATTAACTCGTGAGTCCGTTGTGATAAACAGTACTACTCAAACTCTGGCTTCGGCTCCAATGATAGGCGTGTCCGCGTGTCGCGCTTGGCGCTCCGCCAACCTGTTTTTTCTCGACAAGCGACAGGACTACCATAATCGTTCGTTTAGCGTTTCCAGCAGTTGGTCTCCTTTATCGGATGTCAGCAACTGGCGGCAGGAACATGTTCCATCAATACGCAACGAAAACACTGCTATACAAGTGCACAGGCTCGTCCATGGATCTTCCGTGAACCCTATAGACACATTTGCTCGCGTGGCGACACAATTACGCACACAGTTGCACCATCCCAATCACTTCTGCGCGGACCTCAGGTGCGCGGACGCATCCAAGGTCAGCGTGATCAGCGCTAAACAACCCATATTCTGCTCCTGCTCCACGAGGATACGATCATGGCGCTCCTGGTTATTACGAACACACGCTGACTTGAAACAGTACACCAGAAACGCGTTTTTCGCGCAGCTGGGAGTGTTCTCTCAAGAAATCCCCATCGCGAAATCTCATGAATCCCGAGAGCTTCAGAAACACTTAAGAGGTTTTTTAGAAAGAAAAATCTTCATACACTCGAAACCGTTCTCAGATTTGTGAAATGTTGAGTTACAAAAAAATATATATTGATTTAAACCTGTTCAGTTGAAATCTGTTCCCCAACGAATCCTCATGGCCAGATTTCTCTGTGAATTTTGCGACCTTCATGAAGGTTTCAGTACTTTTAGGAGCGTAAATCTTCCTCTACACGAGTACGGTCTCCTCTTCCCACAGGTCCGCTTTTGAGATTATGGTCCTCAAAACACCCGACTTTGCCTGAAAACTCGCGTTCCAATGGCTGTTCTGCCCAGAATCCCTTCCCCAGTACTCGGCTTTAATCAGCTGATTGCGGCTCGTTTCCTCTCGTTCGTACTTACTCTTTCGGTGTTTATCTTCTTCTCGGTTAATTCGAATATCGAATATTTAGCTTCTTATCAGTTTACTCGAATACGCGTCAGAGCGCGCCCAGCATTTTGCTTGGACCGCTCAGAGTGTTTTAGGAGAAGTTGCCTTGACTTCCTGTTTTTTTTCTTTAAATTGCAATTGATTCAGGTACCAGAGTTTGTTTTGACAGGGATAGCCGAAGTGGTTAAGAGTGTAGACTCATAATCTCACTCTGAGCCACGAGTTCGGATCCCTGCCGAGGCGACAAACCTGCCTTTCAAAATTGCAAAAAATCGGGGACGATACCAGCGTCAGGCCAGTTGACAGGCCGGCTGATGAGGAACCCGTCAAAACAACCATGACAAGGTCGCAAAATAGAACAGTGTAAAAGCTAGGACGTCACCCGGGAGTCGCCGCAGAACCCTCGCCCGAGTTCTGTGGTCAGTATGCGAGGGCTACCGAGTTCGTGGGAACGACCTCGGCCAAAGAAGCTAGTTCGAATGTGTGGACCCTGAACGTGGGGTCGCTTACCGGGAAGTGCTCGTGATGGTTGCCGACCTCATGGAACGCAGAATAGCCAAGTCCTATGCTGCAGGGAAACCGATGGAAGGGCTGCGAAGGCCCGCGAGATTGAGAGAAGGCGTCAAACTCTTCTACAATGAGCAGACACCAAACGGAATGGTGTATGCCATAGCAGTGGCAGAATCCCTCAAGACTGCGTCTCCCACTGTGAACAGGATCAGTGACCGGGTCATGGGAGTGAGAATGGCCACTAAGGAGGGTACTGGACAGGTACTGACCGTGTACGCACCACAATCCGGTTGCTCTGAAGCCGACAAAGGATGAGTTCTACTGACCCTGGACGAGGCCATAGATCCGGTTTCGAAGAGGACTATCTCACCATAGCTAGAGATCTGAATGGCCATGTTGGGAGGGACAGAAGAGGTCTAGAAACGGTGCACGGAGGTCAAGGTAATAGGGACAAAAGACGCTGACGGAGGACGAATCCTGACTAGCAACAGCCCACGACTCAGCGAACTGCAGCACCTTCTTTCGCGAAAAAGGAGGACCCAAAAGGTAAAACCTACAGCAGTGGAGGGAGACAAACGAAATCGACCATGTCCTGGTCAGAAGATCGTCTCTCAAAACCATCAAGTGATATCAAGGTACTGTCCTGAGGGAGAGCTGGACTTCAGCACAGGCCTCTCCTGGCAGACATCGCCATAGACCTCCCCAAGAAGACAAGGGTGAGAGCAGAGCGAAGATTCGGTGGTGGAAAATGGCAGGGTAGAAAAGGATAGCCTCAGCGAAAGAATACTGGAGGCTGGGCTCCAGGACCCACATAGTCCAGTACAGGACACCTGGACCTACGCAGCAGAGGTCATCCTACAGTGTGCAAGGGAGGTCCTGGGAGAGACGCGAGGTGGTATCAAAGGAGATAAGGCAGCCTGGTTCTGGAAACGAGGAGTCCAAGAGTCATCAAAGCAGAAGAATGGAAGCATACAAACGCTGACAAAAGCACGGAGCCAAAGAAGACTACGCTGAACTACAGAAGCTGCAAAGCGACTCGCTAAGCAGCCGTTGCTAAGGCCAAGAATACGGAAATGGGAACGGCCCTGTACGACAAAGCTGGAAGGCGAGAAGGGAAAGTTCGTCTTCCCCCTGGCTAAAGCTCGGCATCGCGCAGCTCAAGACATCAGGTCGTAAAGACTGTAAGAGCAGCAACGGGGCCACTCTCGGGGAAACCAGCCGAAGTCAGGAAGAGGTGGGTAGAATACTTCGAGGGACTTCTGGACGAAAGAATTCCCTTCCTCGCAAGGATAGCCCAAAAATAGAGGCACGGCACGGTCCCATCACTCTCCGCGACGAGAGATGAAGTTCGCGGGAGTAGGCAGAATGAAAGCTGGGAAGCAGTGGGTCCAGACGGGTACCCGATAGAAGCATGGAAGACCCTTGGAGAGCATGGGGTGAGTTGGCTCACGCCATTCCTTAACAAACGTAACAGCTGAAGGAAGGTGCCGAATGCGTGGAGGAGCAGCACACATCGCTTCCCATCTTCAAACAGAAAGGGGGACGCGCGGAGTGCTCCAACTACCGACGCGATCAAGCTGACTCCCATACCCATGAAGCTGTACGAGGCGCCTGGTGAACACTAGGCTGAGGGAACTTGTCCCTATCCGCAGGAACAGTTCGAAGCTTCATGCTCAAGAGGTCCACCACCGATGCATCTTCATCGCCAGACAGCTGATGGAGAAGTCCGAGAGAAGCGGCGACCCTGCTACCTAGCCTCCTGGACCTTGAGAGGCATTCGACCGCCTCGCCAAGGCCGTACTCTGGAGAGCGCCTCAGAAAACGTAACGTTCCGGAACACCTCATCTCCATTAGTGAAGAACATGTTACGATGGGCCGCTAAAGCAGCTGTAAGCACCCCTCACGCACAAAGAGCGCTAACATTACGGTTGGGGACCAAGGTCAGCCCTCAAGCCGTTCCTCCTCCTCCTGACTCTAGATGTCATGGCAAAAGAACTCATGGGAGGGACCACTGAGAACCATCCTCTATGCTGACGACATCGCCCTGATAGCGGACAGCAGGGAGGAACTTCAGGACAAGGTGCAGCGGTGGCAGGATGGTGCTCACTGCGAATGGACTCCGCTGCAACGTAAAGAAGACCAAGTTCCTAAAGCTCCGAAAAGTGCGCCGAAGTCATCGTAGTCGCCATGGCGAGAGCATCGAAAGGGTCGAGGATTTCCAGTACCTGGGAAGCAAACCTAGCAGCTGAAAGGCAAGCGTGGACCAGGCTGTGAAGACTCGAATCAACGCAGCTTGGATTAAAATGGAGGGGTCCACTGTATCCTGGTGCGACCGGCGTGCTCGAGAACGCTCAAGGGCAGGTGTACCGGGCTGTGTAAGGCCTACAATGCTCTACGGCAGCGAGTGCTGGCCTATATGCAAGAACCATGAAAAAGCAAGCTCCACTCAGCTGAAATGAGGATGCTGAGGATGGGCCTGCGGCTGGACACGACTCGACAGAGTCAGAAACGAGGACGTCAGAGCAGTCACACAGACGGCTCCTATCAGCTGAAGGCACGAGAGCAGCGACTGCGTGGTACGGTCACATACTGAGGAGGCCGAAGAACACCAAATAAGGAAGGCATTGGAATTCGAGGTAAGAGGGCAAGCGACCACGAGGAGCCCCAAGGAAAAGATGAAGGGACGTCATCAAGAGGACCTCACTGAAGTGAAAGCCACAGCAGAAGATGCAGTGGATCGGAACAAGTGGCGACGTCTAACAAGATCAGCGGACCCTGCGACGGCGCGGGACTACGCTAGGGAGAAGAAGAAGAAGAACTTATGAAGTTTCTTCCTCCTCGGGGGGGGGGGGGAAGGAACTTCATAAGTTTATTGTTAAAGAGGGGGGTCGTACCGAACCTCCAAAAAGCGGGGGTGTCGTACGGGCTCTACCAAAATCCCCAAATAATGCTGTGCCCTGGATAATATCGATCTAGCGTTCCCAGCGTCACCAGCGTAAGCTAGCGTTACGCATCGGCCCAAGTCCCAGTGAGCGTTCATAGTTGTAAACTTACCTTCCGCGTCAGGCTAACAACCCTGCACTGACGACCACCCGCCAACCAAATACTACTTCGATGTACTCTGCCCAACGGGTTTATGTCGTTTGGAGCGATTTTTTTGTCGCCTACGCGTCAACAATGTCAGGCAAACCGAGTCCAGGTGCAGCAACTCGTCCGAACTTCCAAACTGTATTTTCCCTAATCATTAGAAGAAGACTAACTTCATCATGAGCAGAACAGCCAATAGTCACTCTGGGGTGTAACTCACAGAGAGCTCTATAGTTCACCGATTCGCAAGTTATTAACTTGTAAGGACCTACACCTGTCAGAACGCGTCAAATGCAACGTGATCGTGCCAACGATCGCTCCCCTCCCAACAATAATGTACACTGTTTGAAAGTGAAAACAATCAACTCTGACATAAACTAAACAATGAGTATATTTGTTAATTGCTTACCTTAATGTGCGGATACCGGATTTCGTATCCATAATCAACACTGACAATACAACTATGAATGTGAATACTTAGAGCATCTGAAAAACTACCAAATCGAGAATTGGAAGTTACAGTGAGATTCCTTTCAGAAAACATGCATGAGTCAAGACCGGGTAGTCCCAGTAGTTTCAAGAGAGAAAGAGAGCGGAAAAGAGGAATGGTAGAGCCAGAAAAAAAAAACTTTAAACAGAGATCTCATGGTCTCTGGATGACGTCTGGACGAAGGGAGAACAATGAAGTATTATCTCAATGATAAGAGTTTAAAAACTTGCGAGGTATCAATTCTGACCTGTTCAAACGCGTCTGGTTACAAGTCATGTCAGAGTTTTCAGGTTCCAACCTGGCTCTGACCGGGTTTGTGAGATGTGCGATGAGCGAGAATTCTTATAGGGCATTAAATTCAAAAGTGCTGTTACATATAGAGGAATGGCAGAAAAGCAAAGGGGTTAGGGAAGCGGCTACTATACATTTGCAGGTTAGTACCTTTAGCATGTATCTGTGAAATTTGGCGAAGCTACCCACAGAGAAGTCTCGAGAAATTGAACAAAGAAGCCCGAGTGATGAAATCACCAGCACCCGATTTTAAATCAGCCGTCATAAGAGGGGCGTGCGCTACTCAAATTCGACTGGCTGGACAAGTAGTTGTGTGTAATGTTCTCGAAATACAAGTGGAAGCTTTGGTTCAGGAGCCCGAAGAAGGAAGAAAGGAAAAAATTTGTTGTCATGGGTGGTCCCATAATGTTCATCCTTCACAAGAAAAAAGGTGGATGAAGTCAAGTGCTGGATGTCTGATCCTAGAAACTGGACCTTTGTCGAGCTTCCGCGAATCTTTCATCCCAGCTGCAACTGCTGCCCGAGTTATGTCCGTGGACTGAGGATGGTCAAGAGGGTGTGCGCATGGGTACCTAATTTTCTTGTAGAAGCATGAACTCAGTACCTATTCTGTACCTCTAGCAGTATTTTCTCCGCATAAGATGCATTACGACTGTGAAAACGCATCCCGGCCTCTAGATGAAATATGGGTGGTCTTGAACCTCGAGCCGAAACACACAATCGTCAATTTTGTATGAATGCAAGATGAGAGGCCGCCCATTTCTTAGGGGATACGTGGCGCAAGTGGATGATCATCATAGCGAAGGATTCCTTACACTGAGGCTTTTAGGCGACTCTACACAGAAAAAAAAAAATTGTAAGCTGTCGGTGATATTGCTGATCCTCTTCAATGAGATCGACAAATAGATCGGTACCACACAAACTACAAGAAAGCCACCGTTGCTCGTCCTAGTGCCAGACCCGTAGTAAATGTACTGTAGGGCAGTGCTGGACCACAAAACAATACTTGAGACCTGGGTTCAATCGCCCCCATTCGCCCGACATAAAGACGCAGCGATTGCAATTAGTTCTCGTCATTCGAGAGTGCTCTCCGACGGCAAACGCTACAATGTTTTGTCATTAGCCGAAATTGGCATCAACAGCAATGTACTCGCCTCTTGTTGAAAAATCGAAGGTACCAGAAGTCCAAAGGCTTTCGGGCACTGAAAGCGGGTCATTGGTGAAGGAGGGATTCACTTAACTTGAAGTTAAAATATTACTTTTTTAAACTGTTCTCCTCTTTGTGTTTTTCGAAAAAAGAAACCGACGGCACTTTTGAATAGGATGACCTAATAACTCCCTATTACTCGTTGAGCTTTGTCCAACTAGGGTCAATTGACATATTTGGTGCTCCGATCGAATCAATTTTAAAAAGGTATTCTATGAGTAGAACTCACAATAAACAAATTTTGCTACCAGAACACCTCATCACGTTGTGGAAAAATTCCGGGAAAAACGACTACCTTCAAACTCTTCCTGTCGGCACGACCCGTGTTCACTGCCTAGAAACTTGTTTGCTGCCGATCAAGGGGCATGTTAGACGGGATAAATTTGGGCGCGCTACCAAACCCTTTCTACACCAGTTGTTGTGGCAGGCAAAAACGGCTTTGCCTACAGGGTTTATCGGAGCAGGGCACATCACTGGTTGAGGATTTCGGTCGAATCCGTACGACCCCCCCCCCTCCTCCGGCCCTCTGTTCCTCCTCAATCGAATCGAGCAGTCGACTGGGGAAGGGGAGGGGGGGGGGAAGGGGGAGGCGTTAAATAACACAAGTGAAACAGGAAAAGCCGCGAACAATGTGACCCCCTCCCCCTTCTACAAATTCTTAATTTTCCCCAACCCAGCCTGCTTTTTCCAAAACTCTCTGGAAACTTCCCTGCTTTTGCCCAAAAATTTTCCTGTCGAGTGGGGGGGGGGGGGGAGATGCCATGAGATCTCCAACAGCGATGTGCCCTGTATCGGAGATTGGGTGGAGGTTTCTTCACGTAGATGAGATTTGGAACGGTAAACCCTATTCCCATCAATGGTAGTTCCCCTTCGAAAAAACGGCTACGATAAAGCTACGTAAACAGTAACGGCTCCACATCATGGTTCCTTGAGCACTACACCGTCTCTTTCTCTCAAAGAGGTGTAGGTAGCTTGATTAAACGGCCAATCCTGGTGAGCTGGTCCCATTTTTTTTTGTCCGCATGCTGACTTTTCGCAAGAGGACACTTTAAGGACACGTTCTGCCGCCGGGAAGAAGTTACAGGAAACACGCCACTCCCCCTTCCAATTTCGTCCACTGCTGAGCTTGAGCTAATCGGGCCGGCTCTAACGATCAAATGCTTCTCTCCCGAAAGCGGTTAAATTGGAGGCAATTTTATCCAATGATCTGCGGAAGTCCGCGGTCGCTCAAGACACAATGTGAACGCGGTCTCAGCATTCACTCCACATGTCATTCCGAAAAAGAACCTGAGAGCCGCATCATCGCAGTAATTTATTAAACATTTACATTATTAAATATATCAATATGTGCAACCTACTAGCCTTTTCAACATGAGAAAAAAATTAATGAATGAACGATTAAATGAATGAGATTCGATTGATCAGATCAGGTCTTTAAAATGCATTGTTAGAGACGTTAGGGCATTGGCATGCATATACAAATCTTACTCAAAATAAATATTTTAAATAGAAATCCAGCGTTATTATCCATTTAGTGTGAGAGGTCGCTAGGCGGATACGAGCGCGTTCATACTTCGCGATCGCTGGACTGATATGAGTCGTCAATCGGATCGCTAGATCACGCGATCGCGATGTGCGAACGTGCATGGAAAACCGTGGCCAAATGCACGAAATAGTGGCACAATCCAGAAAATAGTAGAGTACGAAAAACTGAAGAGAATTCAACGACAAAAGTTACGATCAACTATCTTCTTACAAGTTTTACATTTGACATCACAACACCAAATAAATCGACATTGGCAGGGCTCATCCACCACTTCTCTTACTGTGTGCCAGCCTGAAAAAAGGCATAAGACATAATTTTTTGGTATTCGACCTAAAATGGTATCAGGAGTGGTATAGAGAGGGGAAATGGCGAAGAAACGAAGTGAAACGGTTGAGAATCTGCAAAAGAGCCTCTGTCCTACACCACTCAGAAATCAGTTTCGGACGAGATCCCCATAGCATCGGGCCAATAATCGCTACGGTAGGTAGGCCTGCACCACATGCTACTGCATATATCCACTGCACCGCAGCCGCCGCTTCATATCAAACCTTTCACTTTACATTCACTTGCATATGAGCACTAGCATCACTCGGACATTGTGGGCGGGCGGGAGCGAGGCATCCGAGTCGGCGTATTGCAACTCGATAGTGCGCTATGGGGACTATTCCCTGGCGTAACACAGCTTCTGCTGAAGGGCGTCGAGTTCAGTTCTGCTGGCATCCTACACGTCTTGCGAACTTATCGTGCCACCTTCCCTAAGAGTGGTGGGCGGGAGTACACAACGTGTGCTGGGATTATCAGTCGGTTCAACCGAACATAAGAATCCCGCTGCTATATGAGACCATCCCCAACTGCGACGTTTTGGACTTACTAGGTAGCACCATAGACCTACAGGTGAAAGCATTTGGAGTCAGCGTAGCATACGCAGTTGCTGAGGGAAAAACCAGTGAAGTATAAAATAGCAATGACTGACCTCGACCGCAACAAATCTCATCGCAGTTATTTCCACATTGACGACCCCGAGTGTCGACCGAACAGTTGTCAGGTGAGGAGTCCAAGTAGACCAGGTCACCTTTTGCCGCCTAGATAACATTATTAAATCATCTTATGGAAATATGAGAAAAATGGATAAACTTCTCTGCTCACCTTATGTTTATCACCCTTGTCCTTCAGATGACGCTCTGTTCGTTTTCCGTCCAACAGTGCCCCGCGTACCATCAACGTAGTACCATGAGGGGCAACAGTGACCTGTTGTGCCATTTCATACTTGTGCATCAGCAGTTGTGAGAACTCTTCAAACCTAAATAACAGACATAGACGTGCGCACAGATGGAGCTCAATAAAAAGCAAAAATAGAGCGCTGTTCGGCCTAGGAGGGGTACTTTGCACACCAATTTCTTTTGCTAGTTCTTGTAAAAGTACGTTTCACTCTGGTGAGACCTGTAGACTCCTGTCAAATAAAGACAAAGCTCATGCTACTGCATGGTTATTTTTCGACAATTCTCCGAAGATCGGTAGGTAATCTATGTGTGGAAACCCCCCACCCGCCGAACTGCGCCAATATTGATGTGATGTACTTGGAGGTACTCAGCGACTGTATCGTGGGCGGAGATGGACACCAGTTAACCCATACTTGGTATGCATTCTCTCCTCAGCAGATTTTTGAGGTTACTGCAACTGAGAAGGGCCGGCTTTAGGTGACAAAATCCTTCTCATTTTCAGGTCTAGAAATACATTGTTGGTACTGAGTCGTGTTGCAGAATACTTGCCGACGGGGTCATTCGCACCAGCACCCGACCCAGTTGGCAGTGCTGCTTTCTGCCGGGTCAACTAGCTAGGAAGTACTCCGCTGCTTTACACATGATGACTCATGAATAACACGACTTGTCTCATAAGCATCGACTTTCACAAAAACTCGATTCGCGCGTAGCGTCAATGCGTGACCCTCTAGCGCCAGGACATCGCACATTCAATGCTTCTTGTAAGCAGAAGATTGACGGCCATCGGGAGTGAGTTCATTCGAGGCGTTCATACTTTGCGTCAGCGTCAAGGTACGCCAGCGACCAGGGAAATATAAGTATCGATCTAACGAATGCCAACATATTCGCGGGCCATTTGAGCTTGAGCAAACTGCCCGCAGAGTTGCTGTATTCTAGCATATGCTGGCGCACGCTGGTGGACCTTGGTTGTCACCTGACCAATATCCATAATTTCCTGGTCGCTGGCGCTCGCATACGCTCGGAACGCTGGCGTACGCTGACGCAAAATATGGACGCAGCGCAACACCAATCAAGCGGAGCTGCATAAGAATTTGTGACAGCAGTTGACAGACCGTTGGAGTCGCGCGACGATCGCTCGTCTCCAGGGCCGCACGATCGACGTTGTATCTGATCCATGTTGCGGATACTTTGAACTACAGGGTATTCGCAAGGTTTGGGTACAATTTAGCGCGCCAGAGGCACTTAGGGCGGCAAAACAGGCGCTGCAAATGGCGTCACGTGCATGGTACTCGCATCAGAGCCCGATTAATTTGACGCTCTAATGTTGCACTACGTGAGCTCACGTATGCTAAGAGACGCTGTAAGTATGCACGCGAAGATAACAAGTAGTAAGAGATGATGTTAGGCCGCGTTCATACTTTGCGGTAGCGTACGCTAGCGTTTCCAGCGTTCGCCAGCGGCAGTGGCAGGTAAAGGACCGATATGGATCTACCATCACCAGCGTACGCTAGCGCAACGGTGGAGTATTCTAACGTACGCTAGCACAGTGAGGGCAAGGAAAGCATAGGTATCGATCTAGCGTTTTCAGCGCTTCACCAGCTTTTCGCCAGCGTTTCGTAGAGACTATGAGAGAGTAGGAGAGTAGGAAACAGTTCGATTGTGCGTACTGTGAAATTGCGGCGTGTGTGGCCGCACCGCAGTACTAATACCGTACACTGAATTGCTTAAATTGCATAATGCAATGGTTGAATTGCATAACGCATAGATGCAAATCATGAACCAAATACCATCATGACGATTACAATAGGCGTGAGACCATCTAGGATCTTTCGTAAGAATGAGCATGTATTTATCAGCTGTATATTCAACCAGAAACCGTTCATACGAATTACTAAAAGGTCCCAAAAAATAGCACAATCTCCAATAGATCAGCCCTAAAAAGGGAGATGGTACTTGCAAAAGCCAGCGTTTCCATAGTTTAATTCAATTCAGGTGCGCCAGTGAAAAAAAACATTCCAGTCTAACAGCTAAACCACATAATTATGCAAATAAACCAATTTAGTCTACGGTATTAGTACCGCGGTGCGGCTACTCATGCCGCAATTACAGCACGCGCAATTGAACTGTTTTCTACCCTCCTGCTCTCCCATAGTCTCTAGTCCCCGCCGCTGCAAACGCTAGTGAAACGCTGGTGAAACGATAGATCGATAATTATGCACTCCTTGCCCTCGCCAAGCTGGCGTACCCTACAATGCTCTAGCGTTACGCTAGCGTTTGAGCCTCCCGTAGTCGCTGCAACGATTAGAGCGTCAAATTAATCGGGCTCTGATGCGAGTAGCATGCAGCGTGACG
>MU913089.1:23300-33523 GCA_036418165.1 Cooperia oncophora
GCACTACGTGAGCTCACGTATGCTAAGAGACGCTGTAAGTATGCACGCGAAGATAACAAGTAGTAAGAGATGATGTTAGGCCGCGTTCATACTTTGCGGTAGCGTACGCTAGCGTTTCCAGCGTTCGCCAGCGGCAGTGGCAAGGGAAGGATGATATCGATCTAGCGTCACCAGCGTACGCTAGCGTAACGCTGGAGTATTCTAACGTACGCTAGCACAGTGAGGGCAAGGAAAGCATAGGTATCGATCTAGCGTTTTCAGCGCTTCACCAGCTTTTCGCCAGCGTTTCGTAGAGACTATGAGAGAGTAGGAGAGTAGAAACAGTTCGATTAGCGTGCTGTGAAATTGCGGCGTGTGTAGCCGCACCGCAGTACTAATACCGTACACTGAATTGGTTAAATTGCATAATGCAATGGTTGAATTGCATAACGCATAGATGCAAATCATGAACCGATTACCATATCACGACTACAAAAAGGGTGGAACCATCTAGGATCTTTCGTAAGAATGAGCATGTATTTATCAGCCGTATATTCGACCAGAAACCGTTCATACGAATTACTAAAAGTTCCCAAAAAATAGAACAATCTCCAACAGATCAGCCCTAAAAAAGGAGATGGTACCTGCAAAAGCCAGCGTTTTCATAGTTCAATTCAATTCCGGTGCGACAATGGAAAAAAAACATTCCGTTCCAGCAGCTAAACCACATAATGATGCAATTAAAGCAGTTAAGTGCCTTTTCTTGCCACTGCCGCTGGCGAACCCTGGAAAGGCTAGCGTACGCTGGAGTGCGCTGCCGCAAAGTATGAACGCAGATTAAGTATGCGCGCGATGCCGCGCCTCGAATGTTACAAAGTGCACCCGCGCCCTGTTCCGGGCGACTGGTGCGGTTTCTACTTATGGAATATTCTAAACCGTCCTGGTAAATGGATAAAGGAACGACGTCTCTGACCAGTCTGTTTACTGAGGTACACTCACGCGACTCCCATTCAGAATCGTTGTGATCTTTGACCTACATAATGACTGAGGGGGTAACTCTATGTAGAAGAAAAATCATTGAAAGTGAAAATAGTGAAATATCAGCGTTCCACTTTAGTGTTTTTATACTCTCATACGAATCTGGTACCAATGTACCGGTCTCTGGGAGGGGTGGGAAGGTTTGGTTGACTAGAGCCGGAGGGGTGAGCACCTTTAGCTGGAGTAGCATACGGTAAGATACTGTATGCCACCACCCAGCGCATATCCCGAAGCCCTGACCGCGCTTAATTGCAGCGCTGACTGTTGACCTCTCACTGGCTACTCAACGTAACGAGATGAATCGATTCGAATCCGTTTGATAATCGGATTTGATAAGTTAAAATCAGTAATTTCGTAATTCTATGAATATTGGGTTGAGGATAAATGTTCGCATCGAAGAGAAACGTGTTGAAATTTTTAAATGTTTCTGTTTTTAGGTGTTCATATACATCGAATGACCTTCCAAAGGCAAATTAATTCTTACATTAATTCTTTCTTCCTTATTTAAGGTCACCTGAAAATATGTTTATATAGCTCGATGAGCACCTCGTCATAACACACCTCGTCAGTGTTTGTCGTCACGAGCATGCTTTCAGGTGCCTACTACACCGCGTCTTGTCATGACTTTTCCATAAACTCACTCCTCACAGGTTCTACTCGACCCAGTTCCCTACATGCTTCTGCTGCTCTATCGCCGGCCCAATCACTCTACAGGATAGCTTCTACATTGCTCCTCCGCCGATGCATCATCTTCACACCAGTACCGTCCCAACCCTATCACCTGCATATTTCCTGACATCTACCCCATTTCAGGGCATTTCTCCAGAAATGCTTATGGGTCTTCAGCCTACCAGCGATGTCTACTACGGGACCGTGCATGCAATCACAACACCCATTCCTCCTCGGGAAATCACAGATTCCTGCACAGTGCCTCCACCTTTGTCGCCCATTCCTCTTCACGAAATCACAGATTCCTCCACAGCGCCTCCACCTTTGTCGCCCATTCCTCTTCACGAAATCACAGATTCCTCCACAGCGCCTCCACCTTTGTCGCCCAGTTCTCGTGAAATCACAGACCCATCGATAGCTCCTCCACCTTTGTCGCCCATTTCTTTTCAGGAAGACGCCCCTCTACAAAAAACCATATAATTTTAATTAATAATAATTTAATCAAAAAACCATAGTAAAACTATATAATTTTTCGAATGTTAAGGAGTGCATTTTATTTGTTTCGTTGTATCTATTGTCCATTGTCAAGAAATTTCCTTCCTAACACTCAACCTTGTGAATAAACAAATCGATTCATCTCGTTACGTTGAGTAGCCAGTGAGAGGTCAGCAGTCAGCGCAGCAATTAAGCGAGGTCATGCCGCAGGCGGGCCTCGGGATATGCGCTGGGTGGTGGCATACAGTATCTTACCGTATGCTACTCGAGAGTGGATCCGAAATTCGAACGCCGGACAACGCCGTGGCGCGACACCGTGGCGCGACTATTGCCACTACATCACTTCCGCCTTACTTTGTCCTAAATAAGGTGCCTAATAGGGAGGGTGGGTACTAGTCGGTTGGTGGAGAGCTTACTTGGCCTTGAGAAAAATTTTTTTTCCCAGCCGCGAGACAAATTCTTCCAGTTCTCAATTCTTCCCCTTTCACGCACACTTTATACCTTCTTCCCTAGCCCGACGATAGGTTTTTTTTTGCAGAAAAAAGGGCACTATTCAACTATTATTACTCCAAAAACTCAGGAAAATTTTAATGCTGAAATTTTGCCTGCACGGGGTAATTCGGTGCCCAGTTCACGAATATAGCACTCGTTTCCGGCGCTCGCACCAACTTGGCGCCAGTTTGGCGCTGCCACCTTGCTCACCGATTCGATGTAAATTTGCATAATAGGGTTACTTATGTCCTGTTCACGAACCCCTATTAGTTTTCACCCTGGCACCAAATCAGCGCCACTAGGCGCTGATTTGGTGCCACAATCTTTTTCATCAAAATCGATAAAAACATGCATAATAGGGTTGTTTGATGCCGCGATCCCGACGACATTTATTTTTCGACACCAGCGCAGTTTAGCGCTCTTCTAGGGCTGAGCCTGGGAGAAGAAGTGATTCCTTTGAGTGAGGCTAATTAGAAGCAAAGAAAAACAAACATGGGAAAGGAATACACTCCACAACACAGATGATCCGTTTCGCTCGGTATCGCAGACGAATCATCATTGTCTAGCCAACCCCGAGCATCATCAGTGCGATAGGTTGAAGACAAGAGGACATAGACTACATAGGGGAAGGTGTGAGAAATAAACAAAAAGAGAGAGATTGTAAAAAAGGGGGTAACATGCAAAGTTCATGCATCAAGATGATGATGAATTATACTATAACACGAAGTGTGCTGTAAATACTTGTGGAAGGAAGGGAAAAGGAGTAAACCGGCAAAACCACTGAGAGAATGTTGAGTATGAGAAGGTATACCAGAAATAAATCAATTAAAGAACAGTGGAAAGAAGGGAATTAGTGTTGATCACTGCTGCAAATGAGTAAACCTGTGACTAGTCTATTTATCTTTCTATAGTTATTTGCGATTGAGTACTTGTAACTTATAAATTTATTTTTATAAATACACTTAACAATGCTAGTAATAATAAAATCTTCCTCGTAGCCATTTTTCAAAAGAGTGGTGATCATATCCGTTATTTTGCTAACGAAAGCGTTGAAGAACGAACAAGTGTTCGCTAACCTCAAAGTTTCCGTATATATAACAGAGGATTTGTTGATAAGAGAGATATTTGTGTCCCTATACGGAAATCTGATAACACTGAAGGTAAAATCATCCGTTTTATTATACAGCTTGGTACTAATTTTACCGTTAATGATATTAATTGTTAAATCTAAATAATTACTAGAAACCTCACTATTATGAGTTTTTTTCAACTGAAGGGTATTTTGATAAACTTGAGAAAGTAGTTCATCCACATCATCATCAGTTTGGTTGTGAACAACAAGCAAATCATCCATATATCTATATGGGATGAACAGCTTAGTTTTATTAAACTTTTTAGATTTAGCATAGTCATATTCCATGACAGAAAGCGTAAGATCTGCTAGTAGTGGACTGAAATTGCCACCTTGTGGGACACCTTTAGTCTGTTTGAACGTATTATTAGCAAAAAGACAAAAGCTGTTACGTAAAAGATAGTCAATAAAGTATACTAAATCGCTGGATTTGTAATATCTGTAGTTGTTCTTGAGTTCTTTACCATCTGTATAGAAAACATGGTAACCATTAGTGGCAATAAAGGATCTGTTGGCATTTTTGAAGCAAATGTTAAGGAGTTCCTGCATTTTCTTAAGAATAAGATCATGCTCTAAATTTGTGAACATGTCAGTGAAATCTGCTGTGTAAATTTTGAGATTGTCGAACGTGATGTGTGTAGTTCGTGACTTATATTAATATTACTTATAGACCAGTATGTCTTGATAGTCCTGTTGCGATTCCGAATTGCTTTAGCATAGTTTATGAAGTGATTTTTAAGATGTGTGAAGATTATGCGTAATTCCTGAGCCAGTGGTTTAATACTACTGCTATGTGCACCTGTGATGTACCTGAATTTAACTGGGTTCTTATGTAGCTTTGGTAAGGCATATATAGTAGGTATTTCTGCATCAATGGATATATTGATATTATTCTTTACACAAAGGAATTGTGCTTCAATATTAAAGAAAACTTGTTCGTATGAGGCATCAACTCATATGTGTTATTACTATTTCCATAGACAAATGTGTGGTTGGCAGCATCATAAGAAATGCCCATTTCATGCATAATGTTCAGAAGGTAGAACTTCTTACAGATGATGCCATAGTTATTATTTGCTTTGTCGAGTGGGCAGAACACGTATTTATTCCTGATATTGTTTGATTAAGTTGTAAGGTATGTGTTCTCCTATACCTTCAATATTAGCCTTTGTCAGTAAAGGTTTTACTTTGTCATGGTAACATGAACGAAAATGTTTATATAATAGATTAATCTTGTGATTGCTAGCCTTGTATTTATATTTAAAATAATTTATTATCTTGTTGAGTGTATCTTCAAACACCATTTTAACTTCTTGTCTTGTTATGCCTGTGTCTGATCTATATTTGGTCCCTTTACTCAGCAATCTTCTGAAACCATCTTCTTTTATAAGATTTACATTTCCTGTGATAACGTGTTCATGATTTTTATCCACATATTCTTGTACTGTATTTGTAGTACATATACAATCGTTGTTGAGTATTTGCTTCAATTTTTCGTTGTCGAGATCTTTCAACACTTTGTTGTAATTGCAAATTTTGCTAGCCATTGTGTTGCTGTACTTATAAACGATTCTAATTGGGGTGAAATCACTGCTCCTTCCATTATCGTTGAGTAGTATATCTCTAAGGCTGCGTTTATACTTTGCGGCAGCGTAGCGTAGCGCTTCCAGCGTACGCCAGCGGCAGTGCCGAAGAGAGGATGCATATCGATCTAGCTTCACCAGCGTCACCAGCGGCACGCTGGCGTACGCTAGCGTACGCCAGCGTTTCTCCAGCGTTTCACCAGCGTTTTGCTAGCGCTTGCAGCGGCAGGGGAGTAGAGACTATGTGGCCGTGAGAGACGCGGAATCGACGTGTATTGTAGAGACCATGTGGCCGTCGGAGACGCAGAAGCGATGTGCATTGTAGAGACTATGTGGCGTCGGAGACGCAGAAGCAATGTGCATCGTAGAGACTATGGGGCCGTCGGAGACGCAGAAGCGGAATGTGGCATTGTCAGAGCCACTAAGGGCGAGTGGGAGACGCGCAATCGATGAGTTTTGTACCCTCCAGCTCTCCCATAGTCTCTACTCCCCTGCCGCTGCAAGCGCTAGCAAAACGCTGGTGAAACGCTGGAGAAACGCTGGCGTACGCTAGCGTGCCGCTAGCGTACGCCAGCGTGCCGCTGGTGAAGCTAGATCGATATGCATCCTCTCTTCGGCACTGCCGCTGGCGTACGCTGGAAGCGCTACGCTACGCTACGCTACGCTGCCGCAAAGTATAAACGCAGCCTAACAGTACGTGAATTGAAGATTCTGTTGAAGGGTATTTCATTAAACACCCTGCTTTTGAAACTGACCTCTACATTATGATAGTTCTTTTTGGTGATTTCTTTTGTGGTAGTGTCAAAATGAAAATGAGCTAGCAGACAAAATATTAAGTACCTAGTCTTATTATTAACTCTTTGTAGAAAGTCTGCAGACATGGAGAGTTCAATTAGTTTCTTAATTTCTTCTTTACGCAGGCTTTTGAGCATTCTGAAGTAATGAATAGGTTTGAGTGTTTCACTATTACTTGTTATCGTTGCTATAATATTATCGTATGTGCTTACTTTAATTTTTTTACTGCTTCTTTTTCCTCTATTTATCCTTTGTTTTGTAATTTTAAGAGAGAAGAAGGGATGATTGCCCTTGTACATGAGAGGAGATATTCTATATTTGTAATGTTTCCATATCCCTTTATGTTATCGTTCAACCCAAAGGGATATGCTGTCATTAGAAGTTTGATCCAAAAAAGTTCCTTTTCTATTAATGTGGTTTTATCATTAGACTTCATACAGTCTAGTACTTGTACCGTTATACCTCTATCACATTTGTAAAAGTGATTATATAACGGTGTGTGTACCTTGTGTGAAAAAATATTAGAAAGATGTTCTCCAATTCTTTCTTTTAATTTTCTTACTGTCATTCCAACATACTGTATCCCACAGCCATTGCATGTTAAACAGTAAACTATATTTTTAGCGTTACAATCTGCATCTACTTCTTTATATGTGTTAATGTATAAGTTTGTAACGTTTGATACAATGTAATTATCTGTATTAGTTATATCACATGTTCTACACTTTCTTTTACATTTGCAACCCTTGTTATCGTTACCAAAGTCGTTTAGTTTGAAAAGTGATTGGCCCCCACCGCTTACCATTGTGGAACCGGAGTGGTGGTAGCAGTAACAGTAATTTGTAGCGCTGACTTTCGCATTTTTTGACCTAAGATCTAAGCGCATGAGCGGGGTCAAACCCATACGCAGAGAGCAGACTTCCCGAAGGTTCGGCAGGGCTGCTGCCCAGGGGGTGGCTCTCCCTGCAAAACTACCAGCGCTGGGGGCGCCAAAAACTGTCCGCTCTTGCCGTTTTTGACTTGTATAACCCCGTCAGCGCTAGTCCCTATTTTTTTGAAAGAGGTATGGCCCTCTTTCTTGAGAGGCATGGCCCCTCTGTGTGTTAATGATAGTGTGTGAGAAGTATGGGACATGTTAAATACAACAAAAGTAGAAAAAAGAATGAAAAAAAGAAAGGAAAAACGCGCAGGGCCAACCAGTAATAAACAAGGATAGCAAATGAATACGAAAACCACTATAGGCCTAGCTAAAGTGTAATACATGTGCCACATATGACTATAATCCGTGATAAAAGAGAGTAGGAAAAAGGTTGAAAGAGTAGTAGGGTTCATTTCCTTATATAATAGTGAAAATTGCGGTGAACCAGCCAATGTGGAAGCAAAAAGTAACAGTCTGAAAGCAGATAGGTGTGAGGATACGTCAATCGACGCAAGAGGACCATCGGTCCCAAAGAGCAACGTCAATCGACGCAAGAGGACCACTGGTCCCAAAGAACACCACTGGTGCAAGAGGCAGTCGCCTCAATTCGAATCAAAAGTCACTATAGAAGAACATAAAAGTTATAGACGGAAGTGAGTAGTGTATGTCGAATGGAAATAGCTGAAATCGAAGAGCGACCACCGGCCGCGTGTTGGACCACCGGTCCGAATAGCAAGCACCACCGGTGCGAGAGGCGATTTGCCTCTAACAAGGGAGGTCGTTCAGGGCGTGGTGAGCTTTTTCAAAATGGTCTTGTGCATATTGTAGGGGCACATACGAGGACCAGAAAACTGAGGTTCATTTTCGCTGCGCGCTTCCACGAATAAAAAAAAACGTAAAAAATAGGTCGATGGTTCGGATCCCACCGAGGACAAAATTTTGCTTTTCTACAATTTTTCATTTTTTGGATCCATGTTTGTCTAAATAATGGTCCTAACAAAAACATTCACGATAAACTGAACAATCCTACTTTTATGGAGCAAAACTGCTTTTTCGTTCGAATTCGTTAGTATGCACAGACTCAGCTCTTCGGCGCTATGCGGTGCCAGATGGCACTGGAACCGAAAATAAAGTCTAGAATCGTGATCAGGACTGTCGATTACCCCTAGGAGCAAGTTTTGAGCGAAAATTTTTTTGACTTTTTCGGGTTGTAGGTGACCGACCATTTGGTCGGCAGTGTGAGCGGAGTCTCACATCTTCGTAACAGCGATGACGTATCGTTGACGCTACGGACACCGGACAACCCAATAAGCAAACCCAAGAAGGTCAAAACAATTGTTTTGACCAAAAATTCGTTTTTAGTGGTAATCAGTGGCCCTGATCACAAATATAACACCTATTCTTGGCGTCCACGCAATTTGGCAACAGAATAGCGCTGAACGTTCCCTATATTGATGCACATAACGAATTCAGTGGAAAGAAGATGTGGCCCCAAATTGTCCCTAATTGACACCACACCAGAAGTTACTAAATTCGCAATCAGATCCACTGTATAGCCTATCAGGATCAACGTCCAGCAACAATCTTGCTCAATGGTGCGTGAGAATCGAAATAATTGAATAGCACTGACTCAGGAGTACAGCTACTCAGAATGTGCCCATAAATGGCAAATATCCGAGTTATATTCATGCGCAGACACAAATGGAAGCGAGAACAGCGAAATCTAAAAAATGCAAAAAGCTTACGGTGCAGGTGCGAACCATCAACCCCACCCCCACTGTCCGATTGCGAAACCTCCACTCTATCCACTAGGCTATCCGATGCTCGACACTGCTAGAGCTCTTATCGTTGATGAAACCTGCAAGAAGCCGTTCACCCTTGAGCACATGACCCAAGTTGGAAGCTCACTTACGGCGATTTTTCGCTTCGATTCAAATAGCCCCTTTATAAGTACCCCCCACACAGCAACTGGTCAAAGTTGCAAGTGACCCACGCCGTAAAGAGGCCCAGAACGAAGCAGATTCCAAAGATTTCTTTTCACTCGTTTTTTACCGTTCCTGGAAGCGCGCAGCGAAAATGAAGCACACTTTTCAGGTCCTTGCGTGAGCCCCTACAATATGCAACAAACCGTTTTCGAAAAGCTCACCACGCCCTGAACGACCTCCCTTGTAAGAGGTAGCGAAGGAGTGTGGTATTTGAGAAACAAGATATAACCCGTAAGACGGAACTGGTATTTCACTGAACTCGTTACCTCGAAGCTTAATAGCGCAAATGATCGCAACGTCTTCCATTCGCGCCAGCGCCAAAAATGAGTGTGATATTTGCGAACAAAATGTCAAATAACCTCCGTATACAATTTTTCAGGGGATTTGGTAACCTAGGATATTATGGCGCCGGCGCTTGTGGCGTGGGCGCAAGGCCGTTGCGGGTAAGCGGATCGTTGATACTCGCATCAGGGGGAAACTACCAGACACAAGTTTCATCGGATTTGGTGACCTATGGCATTTTGGCGCTGGCACCTGTGGCGCGGGTGCCAGGCAGTTTCAGGCCAACTGGGTGAGATATTCGTATTTGGGAGATCGAATCACCCCTAGAACCAAATTTTCAGCCGAATCCGCCCCAGTAGGAAAATGTTGATCAGAATCCGGCCTGTTTTCGGAAAACTGGGGTAAGTAATATAATTAGTAGTTCCAAAAAGGGTAAGAAAAATGGAGAAATTGGAAGCGAAAACGGAAATCCTCCTTTCTTCTTCTTAAGCCCAATCCAGCCAAGCTCGCTACCCTCCGGCTTTTGTAACTTGTTACCAAATTCTTTCGAAAGGATAAGGAATCTGAGTTCCACATCAATGACCTTCCCGGAAGTAGTTGTACAGGCCGTATCTATTCGAATATGGAAGTGGAATGTGCGCCGTACCTAGAAGGGACCGATTAACTGCAGAGATCTCCTCTGAGCTCGTGCTTTTATGTGCTCATCGAATTTTTTTTTCTTTTTTTCAGGCATGTAACAACACATAATAGCATATCGAGATGAATCTTCCCAATGATCACTCCAACTCACTCTGTTACCTTGGCTCGACTTGGATTAGTTCAAGAGGAGATCGTTAATTTTTCGCATGCATTAA
>MU913090.1:5299-15341 GCA_036418165.1 Cooperia oncophora
TCATGCATGGCCTCTCGTGAGACTGATGAGAATTCATGACAACTCAAGCCACAAGGCAGCCAGAGCAGACAATTATAGCATGAGGCACGCTAGAGGAGCAGATCACCAATAGTAATGGACTTCCAGAAAGAAAGCAGCTGATTTTCCCTCTGAAGAGCTTACAAAACGTTGCTCAATACTTGGCTTAGGTTTGACCGCATGGTGTCGGCTCTACGACAAGGCTGCTCAATCAGAGCAGGCACCTGCTCTAAGGAAGTTCTACGACCTCAGCCTTGTAGAGCTACTAGACCTACCTGCAAAATCCCGAAGCATCCCCTTCAGTCACCGATAATGTCAACCCCAGTAAATACTATTCCACGGGCCACATCTCATCTCACTATCATACCCTACCTCCTACTAATTACCTTTAATTACTTATTTGCGCTTGTTATTCAAGGTAGATCATGCACATGGACAAGCAGTCGAAAAATTGCCAAGTACCCCCGAAAATATGCTATCAAAAATAGGGTATATGAGGGAGGATGACGCAACAGCTTTTGAAAAATAAAATATAGTCCTTTTGCTGCAAACGCTGGCATCTTTCAAGGGGGAAGGGGGAGCTGGGTTTGGCGCAGCGCCAGCTCGTTTTCCATTAATTGTTGTCAATTACCCGCTTCAACAAGTGCTACAACGAAAAATCTTCAAACTCTATGGATTGGTTCAAGTGAAGTGGCGGAGAACGGGCTGGCAGCGCGCCAGATCTCGCCCACAGCACGCCCCAGCTTCTGTAGCGAAAATGGCTGAGTACAAGTAATCTCTGCACCGAAAAACACATTCTGCAATAGGAGAATGAACGATCGGTGATGTATTCGGTAACTCGTGACCATTGCTCCTTTCTTAATGGGTGCGCCTTTCGTTCCAGGACAACAAAAAGGAAGGGGCGCGGGCGCACCAATGAGGGAATCAACTTGAATACCTGCCTAATTCTCCACCCATCTGGTTGTTGCGGAATGTGTCTATAAGGAGGGAATTCGGATTACAGAATTAGACAAAGGCAAAACGGATCCTCTCAAACAACAGTGTGCGCATATATCCTTGAAGGGTTCAGAGGTCTGCATTGCAGGATAAACAGGACTTTGGAGATCAGAAAACAGGCCCTTCGCCCTCTAATGGGACTAAAACGTGGAAAATATTAGCGCAGTTGTAACCCTACCGTTGCAAGGAATAGCATACTTCCATGAACCAGCTGTACTAGCACCTCCACCAAAAAAATGCCAAAATTATTGTTGAAGAGCCCTGCGACGAATACCACTCGAAAACACTAGAGGATGAGAACGTATAAAGGAAAACACCGTAATGGCACGGGTATTGATCTTGTTCACTGAGGCGAACGACCCTGTTTTTACCTTGTTTATTTGTCTCTGTTTATTTCGTTATTGTTCCGTGTGATCACTGAACACAGGGAAACACGCAATTTCTCTTGCATTCAGTCAGTGTAACGCGGTTCAATTGGAAGTGTGTTTATGTTTTTTTTTTTTTTTTTTTTTTAACTTTGGAGATGTGACCAGGGCGATAAAAGGCCTGTCTGAAAATAATTGAGTGGGCCCATAGCCTCCCACAAACGACTCACAGGCGCTCTGGTCCTGTTGGTGTCTGGCGAGCGGTGTGGCACCTCTTAGTGAACCCCGCTCCTGCGTCGCAGAATTCGCTGTTGTACGAGCAGTCCCCCGCGCTCGAGACCAATGTCGAAGGCGTTCCCATCCATGTCGCAAGGCAAGTCTAGCCCCTCTTCTTTAAGACTGTTGGCACTTTTCAGTTTCATGAGGGAAGAGCAGGCGCTGCGGCTCCCATATGTGGAAGTTCTGACGCCCCCCCTAGTTTGCCCCGCCCACCGGAGCCCAAAGACGTCGTGTTTTTGGCTTTTTTCACCACTGTTGGATTGTGCTATTACTGGATGACGCGAAGAAACGATTAATGAGAATCCTGTGGTTTGAAAGTTCAATCTACTCCCAGTTCACTAATGTTGCCCTAGTGTTATGTTACAGAATATGTAATGGATAAAAATAACGTGCCCCTCAAAAACGCGTATAGTTTGTAACATTGCAATTTGTCAGGTTCGGCGAGCGCAGCAGCCGCCCGCCTGCCCTTGCTCTACCAATGGCGAGCAGGAAGTGATCGATTCGATTGGAAACAACCAGTGGTGGCAATGCCGCAAGTCGCGACCACTGATTGCGACCCAACATGTTGCCGTGATATCAGCTGTGGCTGTGAGAAGAAGCGAATCAAAAAAAAACCAGTTTCTATTTTGAAGTGATATTTTCTGCATTCAAAAGTGGAGCACGCTTGTCACGCTCACAATCCGGGGATCAAAATCTGGTTCGTCTCGTGCTCGGGCCAATCATGCCTTTCATCCCTCGGTGATTATTTATTGGTACCAGACCTAACCGGTCGGTTTGAATATCGGCTGGCCCTCGCAAGAAACTGTGTAGGCCAAATGACTTTCCAAACGTCACCGTGATTTTCAATGGAGACGAATAGTGTCCCGGAGGGGAAAAAATCAACCCCAAAGAGTTTAAGTTCCTTATTTTTTTAGTTAGTCTCACCACCCCCGCCGACCCCCGGCCGCCCCCCTCCTCCGCGAGCCTCGAAGAGCTTTGCGTCACATCTGCAGTACCCTCTGCAAAACTATGAATAAGAGACGTTGTAGAATAGATGCATTGCAGTACGAATGCTGTTATCAAGTCCACTGGCTACCCAAACAAATAACAAGCATTATACTTGTTTGTTGGGTTACTGGCTTGTTTGTTGGCTGCCTGGCGAGTACTTGTTGGTTCATTGATTTGAGGCTTCGGCTTGTTCCAAGCTTTCGCTCCGTCCTATGCAGTTCTTGCCTACTAATTCTCAGACTTCTGTCGCTCCGGAGTGCCCATTTGGAAAGAAAAGTTTTGTTTTGAAATAATTGTATACAGCGTAGCAAATGCAGAGCAGATTTCAAAATATTCTTATTCAGAGGGAAAGTCGAATGTCAGGCGTATTCCACGGGAATTAATCAGCACTCAGTATTCTATACTTTACCCATTTACTTTCCGCTGGAATTCCAACGAGTTTAGCCTAACGGAGAGAAACGGTGCAAAATAATATTACTCAAATATATATAATGCTGATGCATAAGTAAACTCGATTTTTCGAAAGTCAACGCTCAACCGAAGGAATTTTCCGGTGGGATTAAACCAAGTTTTACTCCGAGTCAAGGCTTGAAAAATTCGGTCCAAAATTCAATTGGTGCAAAGCGTGAAGGGATCTGGCCCTATGAAAATTTTGATGGTCTGACCTTAAACCTCTCAGGCGCGCTTTGCAGTCTAGCTCGCTGCGAATGCTTTAGCGTGTTAGGCGGGGTGGATTTGGCGCGGCGCCGGCCAAAAGTCCGTTCCACTAATGGTAGCTCTGGGTTCGACAGATGGACAGCGGGCTGATAGCTGTATATCCTTTCCTAGAGGGTAATTATTCAGTTTCGCTACTTTTAAAAGTTAATCGGATGCTTGTTTTGTACCGTTCTTCCCACCAGGGCACGTCCACATGATAACAAACTCCCCCAAAATACACCCCTCCGAACACGTCGATCAAGTGGGCGGAGTTCTCTCCTAGCCCGATTGTCAGAGTGTATAAAGCACCTGCCCTCCCCGTTCCTATCCCACCTACCGCATATCGATATCTGACCACGTCCAGTACGTTCGTTGCGAATTCCCCAACGTTCGACTTCCCCTGCCTCTCATTCTCAACTCGGAGGGGTCGTTTTAAGGAAGCTTTCTGCACATTTGGTTGCAGCGATTGCTCATTATTCCTGCCTGTTCAGTTAATTTTGTGCCAGTTTTGAGTCGGCTTCTGGGAGCCTGGTCTTCCGATTTCTACCTTTCTACTTTCGTAGCAGAAGTTCCCGTTTTGACCAGGACTCCAGAATATGCATCCGAAGGGTGAAGAAGCGATCATTTTCTCTGTTAGCTTTAAACTGGGAGCCGATAAGTAAGCCTCATATCGAACTTATAGGCCACCAGTCATACACCCATGACATTATACCGCACATATACGTGGGCGAACGCCCTCGTTCACTCCGCAATCTTCGCAGCACCCATGATTCGCGACCGATGCCTGCGCAGACACACCGTTATTATTCATCGTCCGGAAGACGTTCCCATTGTAATGGCACCCGTTTTTTTCTCCATGGCCGACTGGAACACATAATTCTACATGTTGTGATTCATAGCGGATACTTGTTTAGGGGGAGAGTGCATAGGAGGCGGTGCTAGACACTTCACCGTAACACCGCCACCACCCTCAACACACCTCACTCTTGACACGCTCGTCAAAGCTATCCTCGTCGTGTCTCTCGTACGAATAACAACACTCAAACACTTGATTCTATGGTCCGACTCTTTGGACAGGTCATCAACACTTTCACTTCTGCGCTGATTTTCATCTCTACCATTCTGGCCGCTAGCATGAACTTTCACCTCCATGTGGCTATACCTTCCTTCACCAGAAGGGCCCTTAACTCACTTCTATAGCATTCTGTGATACTGGAGAACATGGCAATTTGTCGTCGTCGTGAAATTACAACGTCTAGCAATTTTTGGTGCCTGATTCTCGTTCCGCGGTTGGTTCCTGCGGAAAGCGCTGTTTTTCGCCCCGTTGAGCATGCTCCCTGTTGTTATTTCGCAATGGGTGTGGGGTGGTGCACATGATAGTAGTGGCAATCGAGAAGAGCCAGACACATAACGTGAGAGAAAGAGAGCGAAACTCGTTTCGGAAACCTTCCCCGATACTTTTCAGCTCCTCCTACTGGCTCTGACTTATAAGAAGGCGGTCTGATGCCAATGCAAAACCACAACGGTCCACTCTTGGTGTTGCCATTGGATCGTTAACTTTTGCAAATCATGTGGGAATTTCGTTCCCCTAGAACTCCCTGACTTGGCTGACCACGGCTCAACTGGGATCTTCTTCAGTTTTCTGATCTTTGGCCCTTTGTCGGAGTACATCTCTCAGTGACTGAGATGCAAAGCATCCCTCCCACTCAATAGCTTGGCACCAGCAGCTGCACAGCATAATTTGCCAATGCCAATGGGCCGGCGGTTGGCTTTCACTAGCGCCTCGGCATCTGTTTCCCAGCCCCGGCTTTTCTCTCGTTCATCCCAGATAAACGTCAAAATGACCCTGTGAAAACACGTAAATACCTTGACAGAAGAGTTATGCCAACCAGTTTCAATGGGAGGAATGACTCATATTGCCAACCAAAGGCCCCCACTCTCCCCGCCGTCCGACTGTTTTCTGTTTTGGCAGTTAGAAAGGAGGCGGGCACGAAGGCAGTTGGGTTGCGATGGGGAGAGGGTGCACTGTTATGTTCTCGTTCCCATGGACAGGTCTGGCTATATTTTTGTTGTCACGTAACACTAGTTCCTAATCATTCGCCGTTCTGCATGTATTGTGCTCACCTACCCGCCGCTGCCGTCCATGACATTCAGCGCTGATCTTTGATGAGTTGTGGGGTGGCTTAATGTTTACTAGTGAGAATAGCAACCTTGAAATCACGTACGAGCTTAGCGCTCACCGATGCATGTGACCGGTTTGTAGGCGTCCGACATTTATGGGCGACCATCCTCACTCATTCATTGCCCATTGCCAGCGACGACGGATTCCATAATAGCTGGTGAGAGCAGCCTTACCCTAATACAAGCTATGTTGTTCCTCTGTGTATTTACTCTCACCACAACCTCATCAATCATCTCGTTATTACGACTTCATTTTCGTTTTTATGTATTGTGTTGGCAGTAAATTAGAGTTATTTACGGTTTACAGAAGAATGGGAGAAATTTCGCTGAACACCCGCTATCTGAGCACTAACCGTGGAATCATCAAGATTCTTCAAATTGTTTGCGGTTTCATCATCTGCTCGTTGCTATGTGCTCAATGGTGAGTGATTTCGTTGTTTATTACCCTGAAATAGCACATTTTACTTTCCAAAGCCAATACCCTACTACGGCCAAGTCAGAGAGCTGTAAAATGCCAAATAAGCTCATCGGACCTGTCAGCGCTAATTGCAGAGATTTTAAGGAGCCGAAGAACCCTAGCTGTTTCAGGGATACCTGCTAATCACGAAGCTTCCCTCCTCCTTCGTTTTCCTCCTTCCATCCGCTTTTCCTTGCATTTCCTTGCTGGAGAAAACGTCAGAGTCGAGTGAAAGAATCCATCGAGAGAAATCCTGCAAAAACCTCTTGGCCTGCATTGACCGGTTCCCCCTGAAATGAAGATATCCTGAAGGAGCCAAAGAATCTTTCCGAGGGACACTCTTCTTCCCACCTCCCTCCCTTTCCTTCCTTCTCCTTGACCTCTTCACTTATTTCCTTCAGATACCCTATCAGAAAATGTGAAGAGAGAAGACCTAGACCCTCGCAGCATGAGAAGATACTCTGGAAAGACAGATGCTATACCTCAAAATCACCCACCGGTGAAGTATTAGCGTACCTTCGGCACTGCTCTTCGCACAGCCAAATCTTTCACGCCGTAAATAGCGGTGGGTATCTTCTCGCGTGGCTGCTTCTTTTCAGCTATCGTAGCAGTCATCATTTCATCCCGGAATCCATTTCACACGTACATTGTTTTTAGCCGCCAGCCAATTTTCTGGCTGCACGTGATGTTTTTCCGGCGATTTACGATTGTTTACTATTATGCCCTCCCTCTTTCTCTCTCTCCTTGTTACACTGATGATCGATCTCAACGTAAGCAACCCATCAACTGCTTCTCACTCTCGTTTCAACTCGCGACACACATAGCATGGGTGGGATAGCCTTGACCTGAAGAGTTCAAGTAATAAAGATAATACCAGGTCAAGTCTGTGTGGGTCAAGTGATGATCGCGCTGTGGATTGCGCCCTGGAAAGTAGAGCGAGACAGTTTCAGAAAACCTTTTGGATGCGGGTCATTTACATTCCAGGGTGCCAAAGCATCTAAATGTAGAATATCTGGAGGTGGCTAACTAACAGCTAAATAGCGAACTACCCTGAAAGGACCTACAGAGCTTCTTTTCGGGGATCTATTCTAACTTTAGGTCCTTTAAAGGAGATTGGAATGTCACCTGAACATGGTTCTTTACAGAGCACTTCTTTAGGGAGTCCTATCAAAGAGTTGAAAATCTCTGGCTCTTTTCCCTCTGTGACGTAGCGTTTCCTAAAAATAGGGGGGAAGGAGGATTCTTACTTAGCTTCTAGGCCTTAGGGGCTAGAGGGACCCCTTGTGCAGGCCTTGGAGAGCTAGACGTCGCCTATTGGATCGGAACAGAGGGCGTCGTGAAACAAGTGAAGCAGGCCCTGCGACGGCCTGGGACTAATGTCAGGCAAAGAAGATAGGATGAGAGCAACTCGTGGTAAAAACGGGGCGCTGTTGCAGTAAGGCGGAGCAGTTGGGGCTGAAGGGTGAAAAAAAAACGGTTGTGCGCTCGGGGTGAGGATTTTACCTGGAAGAAGCATCGGGTTAGGGTGGACTATGGGGCCTTTCCGGATTCGTTTGGCCCGCCGCCAGACCGTTCTCTACCAAATGCTGAAGCAGGTAAGCGGCAGTAGTTGGTGGAAAACGACTTTTACGGGCGATATGATACAGCGTCGTTGGTAGCTAAAAAATGAGAAAAGGGCTGGCGCCATGCTAAACCCTTCCCCTAGAAGGAAACTGATACCGCTCCAACCTACACAGCTTGTGCGAAACTCCGTGGTTTCAAATGCTTTGGATGCCCCTCACCGAGCAGAACTCCACTGTTGGAATATTGTTGGAACAGTGCCAAAAATAAAATATCACGCTAGGGCCTTTGTTTTCAGGTATGGCGGTAAGTCGTGTTTTGGTGAGGGACGCCTTGGCTTCTGCTCTGGTCTCAATTTCATCGTTGTCGTGATCAACATAGTTCTCCTTGTTCTCAACTTCCTTAATATTGGAGCATGGGGACTAGTAAGTTGTCATCAGAAGTAAAGTTTGTATCGATTAGTATTGATTTGCACATTTCAGGAACGAATCTACTCGGTAGTGTGCACTGTTCTATTTTTGATCGCTGCAGCACTTATCATCTGGTTCATCATTGAATATAACGTGTCCCGTTCGACTCTCATTGCGAGTGCGGTACGTATTCTATCACTTATCGTAGTACCAGGTCACCGTAATCCCTACAATAATAAGTAGTACGGTACTGTATTATTTTCAGGCTCTAATGGTCGTCGAATTCTTCCTATTTCTATGGGATGTGAAGATTCTTCAAGGCGAAGCATCCAACTAAAAACCAATTTCTAAAAGCATTTTCTTCCATTGTTTCCACTATCATCATCATCTCCTTTAGCATAAGAAATGTGTGTTTCTGTAATTGTGCGTGTGTGCTGAAATCCATTTATCAGTCAAAATTTGACATGAGGAAAATCTTATTTTCCGTTGTAAAATTTGCTTCAGATCGAGTAGCAACACCATCGTATGTTGCATTATTCTTCTTGACATTGTGCATAGTTTTTCTGTAATAAAAATATTCGTTTTAATCAAGGATCACAACAAACCCGTGGTTATCGATAGAAAGGTGCTTAGACGTCGCTCAAAACAACTGAATGAAAAACAACAGTGCAAACTCACCTTGTGCAAACGAATGCGGGCCGAACTTCTGAGCGCTAGTGCTCCATGGGCGAGGCGAATGGGTCTGCAGCTGGTGCCACTTTCTCCGAAAGGTGCACGGGAACATGGCTGTAGGCTAGTCGTACCCGATTGCCGTCGCTGTACCCAGGCCACGCTATCCTCAATGTGCAGCACTTGCGTCGATACCAAAGCCCCCTAGCAAAGCACGCACTCAGCGGGAGAGAACAACCAGAACTGAGAGGGCGCAGACAAGTAGCGCGTCTGGCTATGTTTAGGCGTGTGGCTGGCCGTTCGCCAGCGAGATGTGGCACGCACTGCTCCCACACAGCAAGATCCAGAGAGGTCACTGTACAATTTTTTTTTCAAGACAAAAGGCACGATAGTTCAGTACTTCTTCAAAACTAGTCAGGGGGCTATACAGTGAGAAAACTACGAAAAAGCGAAGTTAAACGGCCAAAAACCTGCGAAGAACCTTCGTTCTGCACGGCATTGGAGGAGCATTTTTGGACGAGTTTCGCTTTGGCATCGTGCCAACAACCGCTTTGAGAGATACGGCTGCACATATTTATTCATGTAGCAACGCTGCATGTCAATTGAACTTCATAAATAAAACCATAAGAGTACCAAACTCGATGTAACTGTCCGGCCACTTTGTGGACAGGTGGTTGCGGTGGGCGCCTGGGTTGTCTGTCGCACCTTGGTTAGGTGCTATAACCGGAGAACCTAACCAAGGTGCGACAGACCCTTAGCCGGAGAAGGAGCCACGTAGCGTCTGCTAAGTACCACAATACTCTTTCGTACTAGCGTGTCGACCCTAGACGCCTTGCCGATTTATCGTGCCACTTGGGCTTGAGCGCGGAAAAACTACTTTAAGTCGAAACAAAAATTACTGGTCTGCGGCACATTTCATTCCGCTTCTACTCTGCACGGCTGCAAGCGCGTTGTTGCTCCTTGATCGTTGGTGTATAACTAGTTGTTTTTATTTATTAGTAATGCTTATCATAAGCAATGCATAAGTCAATAGTAATGCTATAGATAGCATGGCTCTCAGCAAGGGAACCAAAGAGTAACGAGAAGTGAAGCAGGCCCTTGAGGCACCATAGAAAACCCATCTTTATTGGTTTTGCAGCAGTGAGAGTTGAGATGGGGGCTGGATGAGGCTGAGGAGGTCGCAAAGACAGATGTTAGGCTTCTGAAGATATGAGGGTGAAGTCGGTCAAAATGGGGCATACGTCACAAGAAAACAGGTGGACGTTGCAAGAAAACCACCGCTGGCGGTGCAGGCGATATATCTCTATAATAAAACCTGCAGTTCATACGCGATTCGTCACCTGGACGCCCATCCTACGGCCATACCAATCGGCGAAATGTCGATCAATACCCGTGCCATTACGGTGTTTTCCTTATACGTTCTC
>MU913090.1:15441-33607 GCA_036418165.1 Cooperia oncophora
TTTTCGTTCCAGGACAACAAAAAGGAAGGGGCGCGGGCGCACCAATGAGGGAATCAACTTGAATACCTGCCTAATTCTCCACCCATCTGGTTGTTGCGGAATGTGTCTATAAGGAGGGAATTCGGATTACAGAATTAGACAAAGGGCAAAACGGATCCTCTCAAACAACAGTGTGCGCATATATCCTTGAAGGGTTCAGAGGTCTGCATTGCAGGATAAACAGGACTTTGGAGATCAGAAAACAGGCCCTTCGCCCTCTAATGGGACTAAAACGTGGAAAATATTAGCGCAGTTGTAACCCTACCGTTGCAAGGAATAGCATACTTCCATGAACCAGCTGTACTAGCACCTCCACCAAAAAAATGCCAAAATTATTGTTGAAGAGCCCTGCGACGAATACCACTCGAAAACACTAGAGGATGAGAACGTATAAAGGAAAACACCGTAATGGCACGGGTATTGATCGACATTTCGCCGATTGGTATGGCCGTAGGATGGGCGTCCAGGTGACGAATCGCGTATGAACTGCAGGTTTTATTATAGGAGATATATCGCCTGCACCGCCAGCGGTGGTTTTCTTGCAACGTCCACCTGTTTTCTTGTGACGTATGCCCCATTTTGACCGACTTCACCCTCATATCTTCAGAAGCCTAACATCTGTCTTTGCGACCTCCTCAGCCTCATCCAGCCCCCATCTCAACTCTCACTGCTGCAAAACCAATAAAGATGGGTTTTCTATGGTGCCTCAAGGGCCTGCTTCACTTCTCGTTACTCTTTGGTTCCCTTGCTGAGAGCCATGCTATCTATAGCATTACTATTGACTTATGCATTGCTTATGATAAGCATTACTAATAAATAAAAACAACTAGTTATACACCAACGATCAAGGAGCAACAACGCGCTTGCAGCCGTGCAGAGTAGAAGCGGAATGAAATGTGCCGCAGACCAGTTGGTAATTTTTGTTTCGACTTAAAGTAGTTTTTCCGCGCTCAAACCCAAGTGGCACGATAAATCGGCAAGGCGTCTAGGGTCGACACGCTAGTACGAAAGAGTATTGTGGTACTTAGCAGACGCTACGTGGCTCCTTCTCCGGCTAAGGGTCTGTCGCACCTTGGTTAGGTTCTCCGGTTATAGCACCTAACCAAGGTGCGACAGACAACCCAGGCGCCCACCGCAACCACCTGTCCACAAGTGGCCGGACAGTTACATCGAGTTGGTACTCTTATGGCTTCATTTATGAAGTTCAATTGATATGCAAGCGTTGCTACATGAATAAATATGTGCAGCCGTATCTATCAAAGCGGTTGTTGGCACGATGCCAACGGAAACTCGTCCAAAAATGCTCGTCCAATGCCGTGCAGAACAAGGTTTTTCGCAGGTTTTTGGCCGTTTAACTTCGCTTTTTCGTAGTTTTCTCACTGTATAGCCCCCTGACTAGTTTTGAAGAAGTACTGAACTATCGTGCCTTTTGTCTTGAAAAAAAATTGTACAGTGACCTCTCTGGATCTTGCTGTGTGGGAGCAGCAGCTGCAGTAGCCGCCACATCTCGCTGGCGAACGGCCAGCCACACGCCTAAACATAGCCAGACGCGCTACTTGTCTGCGCCCTCTCAGTTCTGGTTGTTCTCTCCCGCTGAGTGCGTGCTTTGCTAGGGGGCTTTGGTATCGACGCAAGTGCTGCACATTGAGGATAGCGTGGCCTGGGTACAGCCATGTTCCCGTGCACCTTTCGGAGAAAGTGGCACCAGCTGCAGACCCGTTCGCCTCGCCCATGGAGCACTAGCGCTCAGAAGTTCGGCCCGCATTCGTTTGCACAAGGTGAGTTTGCACTGTTGTTTTTCATTCAGTTGTTTTGAGCGACGTCTAAGCACCTTTCTATCGATAACCACGGGTTTGTTGTGATCCTTGATTAAAACGAATATTTTTATTACAGAAAAACTATGCACAATGTCAAGAAGAATAATGCAACATACGATGGTGTTGCTACTCGATCTGAAGCAAATTTTACAACGGAAAATAAGATTTTCCTCATGTCAAATTTTGACTGATAAATGGATTTCAGCACACACGCACAATTACAGAAACACACATTTCTTATGCTAAAGGAGATGATGATGATAGTGGAAACAATGGAAGAAAATGCTTTTAGAAATTGGTTTTTAGTTGGATGCTTCGCCTTGAAGAATCTTCACATCCCATAGAAATAGGAAGAATTCGACGACCATTAGAGCCTGAAAATAATACAGTACCGTACTACTTATTATTGTAGGGATTACGGTGACCTGGTACTACGATAAGTGATAGAATACGTACCGCACTCGCAATGAGAGTCGAACGGGACACGTTATATTCAATGATGAACCAGATGATAAGTGCTGCAGCGATCAAAAATAGAACAGTGCACACTACCGAGTAGATTCGTTCCTGAAATGTGCAAATCAATACTAATCGATACAAACTTTACTTCTGATGACAACTTACTAGTCCCCATGCTCCAATATTAAGGAAGTTGAGAACAAGGAGAACTATGTTGATCACGACAACGATGAAATTGAGACCAGAGCAGAAGCCAAGGCGTCCCTCACCAAAACACGACTTACCGCCATACCTGAAAACAAAGGCCCTAGCGTGATATTTTATTTTTGGCACTGTTCCAACAATATTCCAACAGTGGAGTTCTGCTCGGTGAGGGGCATCCAAAGCATTTGAAACCACGGAGTTTCGCACAAGCTGTGTAGGTTTGGAGCGGTATCAGTTTCCTTCTAGGGGAAGGGTTTAGCATGGCGCCAGCCCTTTTCTCATTTTTTAGCTACCAACGACGCTGTATCATATCGCCCGTAAAAGTCGTTTTCCACCAACTACTGCCGCTTACCTGCTTCAGCATTTGGTAGAGAACGGTCTGGCGGCGGGCCAAACGAATCCGGAAAGGCCCCATAGTCCACCCTAACCCGATGCTTCTTCCAGGTAAAATCCTCACCCCGAGCGCACAACCGTTTTTTTTTCACCCTTCAGCCCCAACTGCTCCGCCTTACTGCAACAGCGCCCCGTTTTTACCACGAGTTGCTCTCATCCTATCTTCTTTGCCTGACATTAGTCCCAGGCCGTCGCAGGGCCTGCTTCACTTGTTTCACGACGCCCTCTGTTCCGATCCAATAGGCGACGTCTAGCTCTCCAAGTCCTGCACAAGGGGTCCCTCTAGCCCCTAAGGCCTAGTAAGCTAAGTAAGAATCCTCCTTCCCCCTCGGAGGCTATTTTTAGGGAACGCTACGTCAGAGAAGGAAAGGAGCCAGGGATTTTTAACTCTTTGACAGGACTCCCTAAAGAAGTGCTCTGTAAAGAACCATGTTCAGGTGACATTCCAATCTCCTTTAAAGGACCTAAAGTTAGAATAGGTCCCGAAAAGAAGCTCTGTAGGTCCTTTCCAGGGTAGTTCGCTATTTAGCTGTTAGTTAGCCACCTCCAGATATTCTACATTTAGGTGCTTTGGCACCCTGGAATGTAAATGACCCGCATCCAAAAGGTTTTCTGAAACTGTCTCGCTCTACTTTCCAGGGCGCAATCCACAGCGCGATCATCACTTGACCCACACAGACTTGACCTGGTATTATCTTTATTACTTGAACTCTTCAGGTCAAGGCTATCCCACCCATGCTATGTGTGTCGCGAGTTGAAACGAGAGTGAGAAGCAGTTGATGGGTTGCTTACGTTGAGATCGATCATCAGTGTAACAAGGAGAGAGAGAAAGAGGGAGGGCATAATAGTAAACAATCGTAAATCGCCGGAAAAACATCACGTGCAGCCAGAAAATTGGCTGGCGGCTAAAAAACAATGACGTGAAATGATCGGGATGAAATGATGACTGTACGATAAGCTGAAAAGGAAGAGCACGCGAGGAAGATACGCCACGTATTTTACCGGGTGAAAGATTTGGCGGTGGGAAGAGCAGGCGAAGGTACGCTACATACTTCACCGAGTGGGGTGATTTGAGGTATACTCTGGTCCCTTCCAGAGTATCTTCTCATGCTGCGAGGGTCTAGGTCTTCTCTCTTCACATTTTCTGATAGGGTATCTGAAGGAAATAAGTGAAAGGTCAAGGAGAAGGAAGGAAAGGGAGGGAGGTGGGAAGAAGAGTGTCCCTCGGAAAGATTCTTTGGCTCCTCAGGATATCTTCATTTCAGGGGGAACCCGGTCAAATGAGTCAGGCCAAGAGGTTTGCAGGACTTCTCTCCAATGGATTTTCTTTCACTACGACGGTCTAGAAGTATTTCTCACTGCAAGGAAATGAAGGAAAAGCGGATGGAGGGAGGAAAACGAAGGAGGAGGGAAGCTTCGTGATTAGCAGGTATCCCTGAAACAGCTAGGGTTCTTCGGCTCCTTAAAATCTCTGCAATTAGCGCTGACAGGTCCGGTGAGCTTATTTAGCATTTTACAGCTCTCTGACTTGGCCGTACTAGGGTATTTAGGCTTTGGAAAGTAAAATGTGCTATTTCAGGGTAATAAACAACGAAATCACTCACCATTGAGCACATAGCAACGAGCAGATGATGAAACCGCAAACAATTTGAAGAATCTTGATGATTCCACGGTTAGTGCTCAGATAGCGGGTGTTCAGCGAAATTTCTCCCATTCTTCTGTAAACCGTAAATAACTCTAATTTACTGCCAACACAATACATAAAAACGAAAATGAAGTCGTAATAACGAGATGATTGATGAGGTTGTGGTGAGAGTAAATACACAGAGGAACAACATAGCTTGTATTAGGGTAAGGCTGCCTCACCCAGCTATTAATGGGTAATCCAGTAGTGGCAATGGGCAATGAATGAGTGAGGATGGTCGCCCATAAATGTCGGACGCCTACAAACCGGTCACATGCATCGGTGAGCGCTAAGCTCGTACGTGATTTCAAGGTTGCTATTCTCACTAGTAAACATTAAGCCACCCCACAACTCATCAAAGATCAGCGCTGAATGTCATAGACGGCAGCGGCGGGTAGGGTAGGGCACAATAATGCAGAAGGCAATGATTAGAACTATTTACGTGCACAAAATATAGCCAGACCTGTCCATGGGAACGAGAACATAACAGTGCACCCTCTCCCCATCGCAACCCAACTGCCTTCGTGCCCGCCTCCTTTCTAACTGCCAAAACAGAAAACAGTCGGACGGCGGGGAGAGTGGGGGCCTTTGGTTGGCAATATGAGTCATTCCTCCCATTGAAACTGGTTGGCATAACTCTTCTGTCAAGGTATTTACGTGTTTTCACAGGGTCATTTTGACGTTTATCTGGGATGAACGAGAGAAAAGCCGGGGCTGGGAAACAGATGCCGAGGCGCTAGTGAAAGCCAACCGCCGGCCCATTGGCATTGGCAAATTATGCTGTGCAGCTGCTGGTGCCAAGCTATTGAGTGGGAGGGATGCTTTGCATCTCAGTCACTGAGAGATGTACTCCGACAAAGGGCCAAAGATCAGAAAACTGAAGAAGATCCCAGTTGAGCCGTGGTCAGCCAAGTCAGGGAGTTCTAGGGGAACGAAATTCCCACATGATTTGCAAAAGTTAACGATCCAATGGCAACACCAAGAGTGGACCGTTGTGGTTTTGCATTGGCATCAGACCGCCTTCTTATAGTCATGAGAGTAGGAGGAGGAGAAAAGTATCGGGGAAGGTTTCCGAAACGAGTTTCGCTCTCTTTCTCTCACGTTATGTGTCTGGCTCTTCTCGATTGCCACTACTATCATGTGCACCACCCCACACCCATTGCGAAATAACAACAGGGAGCATGCTCAACGGGGCGAAAACAGCGTTTCCCGAGGAACCAACGGGAACGAGAATCAAGGAACCAAATTGCTAGACGTTGTAATTTCACGACGACGACAAATTGCCATGTTCTCCAGTATCACAGAATGCTATAGAAGTGAGTTAAGGGCCCTTCTGGTGAAGGAAAGTATAGCCACATGGAGGTGAAAGGTCCATGTCTAGCAGAATGGTAGAGATGAAAATCAGCGCAGAAGTGAAAGTGTTGATGACCTGTCCAAAGAGTCGGACCATAGAATCAAGTGTTTGAGTGTTGTTATTCGTACGAGAGACACGACGAGGATAGCTTTGACGAGCGTGTCAAGAGTGAGGTGTGTTGAGGGTGGTGGCGGTGTTACGGTGAAGTGTCTAGCACCGCCTCCTATGCACTCTCCCCCTAAACAAGTATCCGCTATGAATCACAACATGTAGAATTATGTGTTCCAGTCGGCCATGAAGAAAAAAAAACGGGTGCCATTACAATGGGAACGTCTTCCGGACGATGAATAATAACGGTGTGTCTGCGCAGGCATCGGTCGCGAATCATGGGTGCTGCGAAGATTGCGGAGTGAACGAGGGCGTTCGCCCACGTATAATGTGCGGTATAATGTCATGGGTGTATGACTGGTGGCCTATAAGTTCGATATGAGGTACTTATCGGCTCCCAGTTTAAAGCTAACAGAGAAAATGATCGCTTCTTCACCCTTCGGATGCATATTCTGGAGTCCTGGTCAAAACGGGAACTTCTGCTACAGGAATGGTAGAAATGCGAAGACCCAGCTCCAGAGCGTCTCAAACTGGCACAAAATTAACTGAACAGACAGGAATAATGAGCAATCGCTGCAACCAAATGTGCAGAAAGCTTCCTTAAAACGGCCCCTCCGAGTTGAGAATGAGAGGCAGGGGAAGTCGAACGTTGGGGAATCGCAACGAACGAGTGAGTGGTCAGATCGTATGCGGTAGGTGGGATAGGAACGGGGAGGGCAGGTGCTTTATACACTCTGACAATCGGGCTAGGAGACAACTCCGCCCACTTGATCGACGTGTTCGGAGGGGTGTATTTTGGGGGAGTTTGTTATCATGTGGACGTGCCCTGGTGGGAAGAACGGTACAAAACAAGCATCCGATTAACTTTTAAAAGTAGCGAAACTGAATAATTACCCTCTAGGAAAGGATATACAGCCCTGTCCGTTGCCGAACCCCAGGCTACCATTAGTGGGAAACGCTTTGGCGCCGCGCCAAACCCACCCCGCCTAACACGCTAAAGCATTCGCAGCGAGCTAGACTGCAAAGCGCGCCTGAGAGGTTAAAGGTCAGACCATCAAAATTTTCATAGGGCCAGATCCCTTCACGCTTTGCACCAATTGAATTTTGGACCGAATTTTTCAAGCCTTGACTCGGAGTAAAACTTGGTTTAATCCCAGCGGAAAATTCCTTCGGTTGAGCGTTGACTTTCGAAAAATCGAGTTTACTTATGCATCAGCATTATAGTGTATTTGAGTAATATTATTTTGCACCGTTTCTCTCCGTTAGGCTAAACTCGTTGGAATTCCAGCGGAAAGTAAATGGGTAAAGTATAGAATACTGAGTGCTGATTAATTCCCGTGGAATACGCCTGACATTCGACTTTCCCTCTGAATAAGAAAATTTGAATCTGCTCTGCATTTGCTACGCTGTACAATATTTCAATCAAATTTTCTTTCCAAATGGGCACTCCGGAGCGACAGAAGTCTGAGAATTAGTAGGCAAGAACTGCATAGGACGGAGCGAAAGCTTGGAACAAGCCGAAGCCTCAAATCAATGAACCAACAAGTACTCGCCAGGCAGCCAACAAACAAGCCAGTAACCCAACAAACAAGTATAATGCTTGTTATTTGTTTGGGTAGCCAGTGGACTTGATAACAGCATTCGTACTGCAATGCATCTATTCTACAACGTCTCTTATTCATAGTTTTGCAGAGGGTACTGCAGATGTGACGCAAAGCTCTTCGAGCTACGGGAGGGAGGGGGCGGGGGGGTGACTAATAAAAAAATATAGGAACTTAAACTCTTTGGGGTTGATTTTTTCCCCTCCGGGACACTATTCGTCTCCATTGAAAATCACGGTGACGTTTGGAAAGTCATTTGGCCTACACAGTTTCTTGCGAGGGCCAGCCGATATTCAAACCGACCGGTTAGGTCTGGTACCAATAAATAATCACCGAGGGATGAAAGGCATGATTGGCCCGAGCACGAGACGAACCAGATTTTGATCCCCGGATTGTGAGCGTGACAAGCGTGCTCCACTTTTGAATGCAGAAAATATCACTTCAAAATAGAAACTGGTTTTTTTTGATTCGCTTCTTCTCACAGCCACAGCTGATATCACGGCAACATGTTGGGTCGCAATCAGTGGTCGCGACTTGCGGCATTGCCACCACTGGTTGTTTCCAATCGAATCGATCACTTCCTGCTCGCCATTGGTAGAGCAAGGGCAGGCGGGGCTGCGCTCGCCGAACCTGACAAATTGCAATGTTACAAACTATACGCGTTTTTGAGGGGCACGTTATTTTTATCCATTACATATTCTGTAACATAACACTAGGGCAACATTAGTGAACTGGGAGTAGATTGAACTTTCGAACCACAGGATTCTCATTAATCGTTTCTTCGCGTCATCCAGTAATAGCACAATCCAACAGTGGTGAAAAAAGCGAAAAACACGACGTCTTTGGGCTCCGGTGGGCGGGGCAACTAGGGGGGGGGCGTCAGAACTTCCACCTATGGGAGCCGCAGCGCCTGCTCTTCCTGTGATACTGAAAGAGTGCAACAGTCTTAAAGAATGAGGGCTAGACTGCTTGGACAAGGATGGGACGCCTACGAATTGGTCGAGCGCGGGGACTGTCATCAACAGTTCTGGACTGCAGGACCGGGGTTCACTCAGAGGTGCCACCTCTGCAAGATACCAAAGACCAGAGGCGCTGTGAGTCGTTTGTGGAGGCTATGGGAGCCACTCATTTTCAGACGAGGCCTTTTATCGCCCTGGTCCATCTCCAAAGCAAACACACTCTCCAATTTGACCGCCGTACACTGCTGATGCAAGAGAAATTGGTGTTTGTTTTTAGTGATCACACGGAAAAATAACAAAATAACAGAGACAAAATAAACAAGGTAAACACGTCGTCGCCTCAGTGAACAAGTAAATACTTTGTTCGTATGATATGTGCAGCGCCTTGTGGATTTTCCGCTTCAATAAAGCATTCGGAAGTTGAATATGCAGATTTGGTGAGTTACTACCTATGCACCTACTTAGGGATACAGCAGAAAAAGCACTTATACGAAAATGGAAGTATACTTTTTTAGCTACGTAGTAAAGCCCCGATATAGTAGAAATAGCTGCTAGTGAATCGGAGGAAGGTCGTTGGACTTTCGAACTCCCAAGTGAGTCGTATCCAATGGTTTAAGTGGTCGATGTGGTCTTTTGGCAGCGCATAGAGCACGGCTAGGAAGCACATATGGTGAAATTGCTGGCCAAATTGATGGTTTCGCCAGTTCTCTGACAGCCACCTGTGAACAAGCCGTAGGTGCAGTGATAAAATGTAAAGTATAGGTTTTTTCAACTAAAATGGAGCAATAAAAATATGGCGCTCGATAGAGTCATTGGCTTGAGTCTCAAATTCAAGCCTTTTCAGACAACATTAAGCGTCAGTATAGGGTTTTCTAAATGGCCTCTAGACGCTACCCTGTATTTATGCTGCCATCTAGGACTACCACCTAGTAGTGGGCCAAATTATAGGTTACAGAGAGGGGTTCATTCGACCGCGCTGAACTCCATTTGCAGACGGTATGGAAGCAAAATATCGCTTCTAACCCCCACCTCAGCTCCACATCAGTAAAAAAGCACCTCTTATTCTTTACGATTTCTACAGTAGGAAAGAGATATGACGCTATTCCTACTCTTACTGCTCTGACGTCCGTAAATAACTCCACCAATAGATATCTCTCCATATCCCAGGGATGGTGAGGGCGTAACTGTACATTCCCACGCAAACATGACGTGCATGTCGCTGCGGTTGCGGCGCGTTCACATCCTCATATAGAGTGTTTGCACGTCGCGAATCCGTGCGGGTTTAGATGTCTGCGGGACCTTCGGGTACCTTTTTTCAAAATTTGGGTACCCGTGATGCGAAAAGCTCAGCAACGCTTACCCTCGCCTGACTTTTCAAAAATCAGCCACATTTTTATCGAGATTTGCTGCCGTACTTCCTGTGATTCTGACAGAACTTGTTCTGCTAGGGGTCTGAATAGGAGTACTACCTCTGCTTAGTGTGGAAAAACTCATTGCTTGGATTCAAAGCGCTAGCGAAAGTGCTGTGTGGCGTTGCGACGGTGCGCACCTGCCAGACGTTTTTTTCTCTGGAAGTATGTGGTAATCGCATTCAGAAAATCAAACTACCTAAGGAGTAACGTTTGAGTTGGTGATTCAAAGCGTTTTGGAGCGGGAGACGGGCAAGAGAATCGTAAACTGCCGCTTCCGTCACGCGCGGCAGTGGGCGCGACGTTTCGTTAATTTGCATTACCCTTTCCATTGGAGCATCGGATTCAATGTAGACAAAGACATGGTAGACAGTGATGTATTTTTGGTCATACATTGTCTATTCTCGACCAATACCACCTAAAATCGTCGTCATTAGCGGGCGCGACGTCGCACGCGACGCCCACTTGGCGCGGCGAATTACAATTCTCTTGTCCCAGACCCGTTTTGGCGCTGGCGCTTGTAGAAGAAGTGCTAGGGGTTTGCGCTTCAAATAGGGTTCGACATTTGTGTTGGATATCAAACTATCCAGTGGAATCGAATAAATTCTAACTATGTGACAAGACAATCGTAATTCGTCGCGCTAGCGGGGATCGCGTGCGACGATGCGCCGCGAAGGACAACGTTTCTAGGGAGTATACAGGGACAATAGGTAACGTGTGACCGAAATAGCGATGAATGTCTTCGATATTATAGTCCTTTGAAATCCGGTGCTCTATGGACAGGTCAACGTAAACTGCGAAACCCCGCCCATCGCTGCGCGCGACAGAACGCCTGGTTACGATTGACATGACCGTCCCCCACAATTTCTAGCCAAATGCGGCTTCAGAGGACAATTTTGAATAAAAATCCATCTTCAACTCCCAAAAGTTGGGCAAAAGGTGCAAATAAGGCCCTTAAATCGTTCCTCCTGGCTCACGATAGGTTTTGTATGTGTATGCACCAAAATGTCGCACCTAATTTGAATAGCGCCAAATGTAATTGCCGATTCTGAAGCTATGAAAAAAGAACAAAAATAGTGGAATATTGTGACGTCACAAACCCTCCGTAGTAATTTCCAGTGGTTGTACGCGTGACTCTTGTAGTGGTTGTCGTGTATGTGGGCATAATCGGTGAGATGCGAGTAGCGAGACACGCCGATACGCGCTGAAATATGTGCTATCGAAATGAAACGAACGAACGAATGCCAGTAAATTCCACGGCAGCATATAAATCGGAGATATCGACAAGCCTTTCAATGCCGAGACATTCATTGAACGCGAGATTAACATGGAATATTTGATAGAGAAAGTGGGTCAAAAGGTCCGAAAGGAGGAGTCCATAAGACTAAAAAACCTAGCAGGTCTCTTGGACTAGCCTTTGGTGACTAGTCCACCTTATCGCAGAAAAGGCAGGCCTTCTAGAAATACGTACTCGCGATATGTTTGCTTTTTATCGCCCTCACACCGGAAGTTTGTTAAGGTAACTCTTAGTCAGCAAAGTTTAAAGGTTTACTGTGCCAGGCATTTGACCCCCGGTAATCAAAACAAGAGCAAATCGTGCCGAAGTGAAAGCGAACGCTCTCGGTCAGGCGAGAAGGTTCTCGTCGCCTGTGTGAATGGCAGAGATTATAAGTGGTAACCAGTTTAACATCGTACATCGTTAGAAATCCCACATGTTCGACCCTATGACTGGCCGTAACAGATTCGACTCATCGTTAAAGAATGGATATTATGTAGGATAGGCATGTGATCTTATAGATGGGGTGCTAAATGTACAAATAGAATGTGTCATAGAGTCGATAAATGCGATGGAGAGTACAAACGGACTGTCATGAGTCAGTAACATTCAATGTTGTGAATGTTGATAGAACTGGTTCGCAGCGGGGGGAGAATTATTTTTGCAGAATCAGACGTAGACATCGAGCAGAACAGCAAAATCGGGGATGTTAGTTTCAAATATCGGACTGTTTCCTAAACACTGGTTCCATTTAGCCATGCCAAAGTGGACTTCGTTCAAAAAAATTGCGACACCCAAAAAAGGTGCTTGGACTCAAAGATGAAAAGGGTGAAACCATCAATATCAGCCATTCCCTTCTTAGGATGCGTCATCCTTCTCAGGTCGATTCATACGCTCCATATCCGAGAGATGGATGGGGCATGGCTGCCCACTCCACCAGAACACGCGGCAGAATGCTTTTTCCAAGGAACTTTTCATTTGAGGCATTCGTCGTTGCATAGTGTTCCGGACAAAGACACGATTACAGCTGTCCAAAACGTCAGCATCTCACTCAAACGCATCCGGCGCCACGTTCGTATAAAGTACGCGACCACGCCCTCTCCATCCCCGTGATATGGAGTGTAACTGCACGATAATTATCAGGGGACCATTGGAAGGAACTTCTGCAACATTTGATGGCTCTAATACAAATGCGTACTCTCAATTCTTTGTTTTGTGGGAAATTTTCTGCAAAAAAAAGTGATGCCTTAATTTTTTCTTCGGTACGACCCCTTTTACAAACTGAACGAATCACCTTTTGGTTTTCTCACAAGTTCGCCGGTTGCAAGCGGGAAGGGGGGTGGGGAGGTGGGGAGGTGGGGACAGGCCCCCTTCACCGGCCAGAACTGCCCACAACGATTATGTGCCTCTTACTCAAACGAAAGCAGGGCTCCTGAGATTACCTACCGAGGAGCTAAATCACTTTAGAATTATTCAACAACCTTAGGGTAATTCCATTTTGGCATAAAGAGTTCCTACCAAAGTGGGATTACCCTTAGGTACCCTACACCCCCTCCCCCTCCCAGGACTGCTAGCGCTCAGAACTGCACCATCATTTCGAAAAAGATTTGGCCTGAATTTTTTTATTTTTCTGATGCCATAATTTACCTCATCATCTAGGCCTTAATTATTTTTATTTTTAAAAAATTTGCAGCCCATGCTCCTGCTAGTCTTTCCTCTTCCCGACGAGTCTGCTAGCAATTTACCGGTACCTGACCAGTCTGCTACCGAGTTACCGGCACCTGAAGGATGAGGGCGTGGCTGGCCCAGGTAGAAATCGATCAAATCAGATTGTCCTCTTAATCGAACGCGCGAGAGCGGCGCCACTTGCTCTTACACCAGCACCGCCTGGGGGCTCAAAGACGTCGGTGTCTTTCTCAATCCAAGGAAGAAAGCCAGATGTTCTCTGGTTCCTGGGATAAGTCAATGAAAAGCGATAGTTACATAAATACACCAGTTAAGTGAATTCCTCCAAAGTTAGCAGTAAAAGCTACTTAGTAAAAAGGTAAACAAACCGCGGATCAAAGATCTGAGCGAGGATGATCATTGGTCGACTAAACGTAAATTGTATATGGACAACAATAACAACAACGGGGCAGTCAGTCATCAGGATGTCCATTATTTCGTGAGAGGGGTTGGTATCGAGCGCGATCGGTTGGTCGGTCGGTCGGAGGCGCCATCGCCCGACCGCGCCCTCGAATCGCATTTAAAGATCAACGATCATCCACAACAATGATGAAATGGACCTTGATGAAGGGATGCACAGGAGTGGGTTTGAAATGGCGGGTGGCGCACTGGGCACTGTGTGAGTCATTGAATGGCATTCGCCAACTGTTACAGCATCACTGCCAGGCAATTTTCGTCTCGCCGCCACCAGTCGGGGGCCATCTGGAAAAAGAAAGCAGCCAGCACTTCATCAGCCCACTCAAAAACGATATATATCGCCAAAGAGCTGCAGCTAGACACCGTGGCTGCCGAAAAATCGATATTACTTTAAAGCTGTTTACTACTTCCGCACCCGATCCGAAAATAGCAAGCAGTGTGCCCCCTCCGAAACTGATGTTTGATCAGTTTGAGTAAACGAGCTCGCGACCGCAGCACGACGACGATTGTCTCCGCCCACGTGATTGCATGACTGCCCTTGTTGTTGTTGTTTCATGCATTGGAGACGAAGGACGCCGATCGCGATGTTTCCGTCTTTGCAGGGTTGGGAAGGGGACGGGTGGGACGGGGGAGAGGGTGGGAGGAGGACATTTGGCTGGACGAACTTTATGTCCTCCTAAAAACTAATGCAGCACAGCTCTTGACTACGAGTTCTCTGAAGAGCAGTCAAAAAGTGTTTTTCATTTCTCATGTTGTGAAAGATGTAATGAAGTAATGTGCTTAGCTCAACCAATTTCGGGACAGAATTCCGAGAAAGGCGCAGTTCGGCTTGGTGGGGGCAAGAGATGTCTATCAGCTGAGCCTTTGCCAGAGCATATCATTAGTTGGGGCTTTTGCTTGATCCATATGACCCTCCTCACCACACCCCTCTTTTTAGGGGGTGGGTATGACCCCTCCTTCCGCTCTTCATCGAGCTCTCGAGAAGTTAGGTACCGCGCGGAAAATGTGACCACCCTCTCTACCATTTCTTGAGTTTTCCCAAGTTCCTACCACTTTTTCTGTTTTTCCAAAATTTCCCATAAATTTTGCTGTCGGGAGCGAAGGGAGGATAGGGGATAATACACATGAAACAGGAAACCTCAGTAACCTCTCAACCTCTCTCAAAAGGTCAGAAGTCAAATACGACCCCCTTTCCATCAACAATGAACAAATACGATCCCTCTCCTCTGCAGCAAGATAAATCAACTATCAAAAAAAATTTCTCCCACTCCCAGCGACCAAATACGACTCCCCTGTTGGGGAATCTCCAACAACGATGTGCCCTGGCCTGTGCAGGGCACCCTGGGAAGACCTGTAATATCTGTGACCATAGAGGCTAGAGGCTCGCTGGCACTATTCCGCGGCTAAATAGGAGTCACAAGTTATCGAAATGGACTAACAAAAGAAAGTAGCGAAGGTGGAAAGTGCCCCTCCACCCCAAGCCAAACATGTCCAGATTTAATTCTTACACCTTACAACTTCTTTTGTACCCTTTTGCTCCACCTCACTGTCAGTGAATAATGCCGAAGACATCAGGAGTACTGTAGTTGAAGCAGCGTGCGTCATCGTTCCCAAAGCCACGGGCAGGCTCGTAGTTGGCTTAGGAAGGAGGGGATTCTAAAGAAGGCCCAAGAGGGTTTTTTTTGGTCGCTAATTTTCCCATTCCATACCCTCTACCTACGGTGGCGCGAAACCCTCCAATTTTAAAGTGTTGGTTGTCTAATGCGAGATCTCTGCCCCATCCCAGTAAGAGAGCAGGAAGGGTTTGAGACGGGAGACATGTCGAAGGAGGAATTCCGGTGGGGTAGGGATCATAGGTCCTAATGGCAGTGCCATTTCACCTGTGATGTCTGAGACTTGAGAGCTCTGAGATTTTCTTACCATGAACTACTTTTAGTATCACATTCCCGATTTAAAAGTGGTCCCACACATTGAAAATGAAGGAGGCTGATCGCGATGTCTCCGTCTTTGCAAGGGTTGGGGGGAGAGAGGGAGAGTGGGGGGATATTTGGCTGGTTGGCTGGTCGAAGTTTGTGTCCGCCTGAAAGCTACTTCAACACAGCTCTTGAATGCGGCTTTTATGAGGAAATATCACGGTTTTCATTCGTCACATGATGCAAAACATGTAGTAAAGTAAATTTATGAGTTTATCCCAAGCAATTTCTCTTGGCCAAGATGGATTTGAGAAAGGGTTTATCCCCAATACTTTACAACCAAGGAATCAAATCTGGATCGTCTCCCGCCCAGGCAAATCAAGCCTTCTACTCTCTGTTAACCGTAAAATAGTAGCGATTTGTCTGGGAGGATAACAACACTAACTTTTACATCCGCTCAACCCCGCAACTCATTGTGTAGATCACATTGCAATCAATAAGCCACTACCGTTGTGAATGGAAGTAGAATGCGTGCGAAATCTCACAAAGGGATTAATTATCTTCGGAAAATTGATTTTTTGCGGAAATTTTATCACTTTATCCTTTTTACCTTACAACCAGGGCACCTCGTACATTGGGGATCCTCAGCTAAAGGCTCAATATTTGGTCGTTGGGGGGAGCAAGGGGTCATATTTGCCCTGAAAAAAGTGTTTCCATTTGTTGGCTTTTCTCCGTTTTCCTGGTCCAAGCGCGCTATGTATCCCTACCCCTTCTCCCTCCACTCTCCCGCTCGAGACGGTAGCATCTTGGAGGAATACTGGAGAAGAAAATTTCGGAAAGTGGAAGTCAGTAGGATGATATTTAGGGTAGGTAGGATGGTGCAGCCGAGTTTCATCCATTAGAGAATGAAGATATGGAAAGTTTGAGGGGCGGATGAGGTCGCAGTTTAAAATTGCCGCAGGCGTGGTTTACTGCTATTTACGGACTTTAGCAGATACTTTCCACTAGCTGTCGAATAGATAATTTTGAATAGTTTTGTGAGACGTCTATATCATTTTTCAGCAAAATCTTTCAGGATAGCCCTTTTGGCATCTAAGGATTGTCTGGAAGGTCCGAGAGATGGGAGGTGGATGGAATCGTAGGTTCTACTGACATTGCCATCTTATCCATCCTGTTGCTGCACTTGACCTGAAGAATCTGAGATTCCTTCTATCATGGAGTGTCTACTCTTATTCTTCAAGTTTTTGATAAGCAACCAAAAATTTCTAATCAAAAGTGAAATTAGGGGGGTGCGGGTCACATACCTTTGCAACGGAGTTGACCGAGACCGTTCGCTTAGAGAGCGCTGAAATTAGGGTACAGCGTGTCTTGAAGTGGAAAAACATATTCATGTCAATCACTTTTGTGTTCACGTCCCATCCCTTTTCAATTAGTCTGACCGCTCGAAAAAAACCTGCACTCAGGTGTTCTGCCCCAAATAAGTGCCTTCGTCCTACAAACATGTTCGTTGCTCTCTTTCTTTCTTGAACCTGCCAACGGGCCCCGTATGAGTCGCCATTGAATTCGTTCGCTTTTGGAATACGTTCGAAAAGGTGTAATGTGGCCTTCCATTTTGTGTTTGGCATCGATCATCGGTGAATATGTTATTCATTATGCATTCTGAATACTGGTTCACCCTACAGCCGACCAGGGAAGTCCGCCATCTGACCATGGAACTTTAATGAAGACCTGGGTAGATCGATAGAGTCTATAAGGTTATTTACAAATATAGATAGCAAAACTGCAACCTGCATTTCACAAGCAACTTATGAGCAGGTAAAGTTTGTAATGGTGCAGTAGGGTGGAGGCTTGGTGGTGAGCTGTGAAGCATAAGCGAGGAATCGCATACGTCGAATCGAGTCGTGGTGGTTTAGTGGTGAGGTTCGACGACTCGATTCGACGTATGCGATTCCTCGCTTAGAGCGCGTTCAGACTTCGCGATCGCGCGATCCGGATCCCGCGATGGCGAAGTCTGAACGCGCTCTTACGCTTCACAGCTCACCTGTCAGGACTCCACCCTACTGCACCATTACAAATACCTGCTCATAAGTTGCTTGTGAAATGCAGGTTGCAGTTTTGCTATCTTTGTAAATAACCTTATAGACTCTATCGATCTACCCAGGTCTCCATTCAAAGTTCCATGGTAAGTTGGCGGACTTCCCTAGTGAGTGCTACAATTCACTTTTTACTCCTCTTTCATCAAAAATCATGCCAGATCTCGGTCGAGATTTCTCCTTGAACGTGGAGGTAGCTAGAATCTTAACTCGAGATTCACTACAGACGAAACACTAAAGGCGACGCTAAAAAGAGCAGGAACATGAACGAGATGCCAGACATCAGCGGATGCCATTCGATAGGAGATGGCACCAGGTCACGTCCTGCTCTGGGGGTTATTTCTGCTAAATACCACTCCCCTCTTCAGATATTCCTGCTCTGCTACGGCCTTCCCTTCCCATCCTCCCATCCTTCACACTACCTTCCTGAATATTCCCCACTTCTATCACTTTTTGGTGCTTTTTTTTCAGGTGTTCCTCTACCTTCTCACCAACATTCCCCAGAGAATTGCCGCCGACGTGGGGGGGGGGGGAGGTGGCGTTCATAGACCGTTCAAATCAGGAAAACTATGTAAGATATCAAGCGAAAACATCTTTCGTGAAGGCAAACATGATCCCGCCCCTCAGCGATGCCCCCCCCATCGCTGAGCATCGCCGACGTACGGCGTGCCTTGTCTGGCACAAGCCTACAGGCCTGAAATCACAAAGCTGTACA
>MU913091.1:1811-34401 GCA_036418165.1 Cooperia oncophora
TCGCTGCTGCAGCCGCGTCTGCGGCCCGTTGACGACCGCCCTAATCAACTGCCCGGATGACGAGGGTATATGTTGGGAATGTACGTTGGAGCGACTTAGCTAGAGCACTGTAATGATGATTATGATTAGTATGATTATGATTTACTATTGATAGCAAGACAAATACAACAATATCAACCATATAGCTTGGTGACCAATAAAACTTGGAAGTGAAATAAGCAATGAAGAGCAATAGATGTATGGAATGCAGGTGGTAGCTTTGGCGGTGAAGAGCAGTGGCCCCCAACACTGCAAGTCGCGAGCGTTCGAAACGGCTCCGGATACCAGCTTAGTAGGTCCGTCAACCCCACCAAGGTCCACCTCATGGGCACGGATTTAGGCAAGAAGTGTAGAAAGGTGGAAAGTGCAGCGTATCTCAAGCGGTCGCGAACAAGCGCTGCTTACATAAAGGGAGTTTTCCATCACTCTTTATCAAAAATAGAAATGGACGTAACTTTCATGCTGCACCACTTCGACCTGGTAAGAATGAACTGTGAGGATTTCGAAACTTCACAAAAATTGGGGAAGTAAGGTATGTAGTGGCCACGACAGTATTTTAAGGACTAATAGTCCATTAGAGCATGTGTGTTGGCCATCTTACTGCAGTGGTTACCATACCCTACAGCACAGAAACCCGATATCTCGGACGAGTGAATAAATGAGAAGGAGATTTGGAAAAGAGGCGAGACCACCCTCTGTGCGTGAGAACGATCTATGAATTGAGGACTATAAGGATTAAATCATCTAGTCATGAGAAACTATAAGGTGATAGTTTAAGATAGCACGAGATAATGTTGTTTGTTTGCATATTAAAGGCGACATAACTTTGTTCACGGATATCAGGAGTAGATACTTCAATTACCTTAATTTTTACTAGTCAAATCAAGTATTGCCACACTGTAATAATGACTGCCTATTACTCGTACACAGAAAAACCATACAGGATCCCAGTGAAAAGGATGATGTTCTGGGACGTGCCATGCATTTGCTACAAATAGAAGTTGATTCGACGTACATATTTCAATGCGGTTTTGCATGAAAAATACTGCTGTCTCTCCATCACTGGACAACTTTGAGAAAATTGCGAAACTGCGGATAGAAGAAAGTATACGTATTGATATGAAGAATCGCGGAATTGAGATAAACGCGGAAATAAGGGTTCTGTATAGTGAGCGATGGACAAACTTAATAGGGAATGACTGCTCAGCCCCGCCCTTGGGGGACTCTTGATTCTGCTAAATTTCGGCATTTCTGCAGATTCTGCGTTTCTGCATTTCTCCAAGTCCCGCGGTATCCCAATCGATGAGTATACTTTCTTCTATCCACAGTTTCGTCATTTCTTCCCAGTCGTGTATGAAGTTAACTTCAAGGGTCATGCGAAAATGAAGCACAGAAAGTTGGTTGGTTGCTCAAGCGAAAAATGCATCAGAAAAATCCAACCGAACATCTAAAATCCATTTTTGAAGGAAAAAGTATTCCTGTAGACATAACCAGACGGTGCCTGAACTCATAGCCTTGAGGAATACTTTACGCGTTGCGTCAAATTTAGGGTCAGCGAAATATCAACAAAGATTTCCTACGCCGTAGGGTGCTCTGGAGATGATATAGCGATCTTGTACAGAACTAGCTATTTCTCCTATTCCAGTGGATTCTCGATCTCCTTCCGCTATTTTTCGAAAACTTAAGAATACGTGCTCGAAGTTCAGCTGGTTTTACTAGTCCTCTTCATTGCGACCTGTGGCGGGCGTGGCACTGCGGCTGCGTTTGGTGCGGTTTGGCAGAGTCGTTCTGCACCAGTTTTTAAAGCAGACAAGTGCATTACTGTATTGTATCCTTCGTATTATTCGTTTTCTACCCTTTTTGTCGCATACGCGTTTCAACAAAAAGGCTGAGAACGGCTTCAACAGTGTGCGCACTCCTTCTGGCTGACACGCCCCACCGGTCCGCAATGATGAGGACTGTATGTTCGCCTGACAACTTCTTCTGCGATGACGTTCGGTTTGATCATCAGAAGCATCATGAGGGATTACGGTAGCGGGCAACACAAAACCGCAAAAACCACCATGAATGCGTGGACGCTGACGTCTTTATGAATAAGTTTTGTAATTAAGAAATCCTCAGGATAAAAAAATTCGGTGTTTACTCTAGCCACTTTAGATATTCAGCACAAGGGGATGAATAGGAAGTACCCATTGGTATAAGCAGATTGGGTGTTTTCAAATAGCTTTGAGGCCGGATTTGCCCGGATTGTATAGCAGATTCCTAAAGCGCTTTGTGGTGATCCGCAGAGAATCTTATACGAGATAATTCGAAATATCTTTCACACTTGAAGTGCGTAAGACAACGAAAAATTATTTGAAAGTGGGGCACGTGTAACGCTGCGAGGCGCGAATATCATTTCTGGGCGGGGCATGTACGCTGAAGCACCACTCTGCTTCCTGTATTTGTTAGGTTAGATGCAATTGCCAAAATCTCGAACGTTAACAGCTAGGCGAGCTAATAATCGAACATTGAAACCCTTAGCAGGAAAGGTGGAAATAGTGTTAATGATTTTTTTTCTATGTTTTACAGTGCAGCAGCGCGAGACCAGAGTGCGCCCATGCGTTTTTGTGAAATGCTTCTACTTGAGACAACTGTCATCTTGTCTTGCGCTTTACAAAGACATGATTACCAATGTGTAAGATGGAAACGTCTACCCAAAAGCGGAGGCGCTGCCACGTTCCAATAAAGTGCGAGACCACGCCCTTTCCATCTCAATGGTACGATATGTGTGCATGCTTACTAGTTGTGTCAGGGCACGTCCTGCCGCCAGGGGGACTTTTTGAAGAATGAACTCTCTCCCCTCCTCCGAAATGCCCTCTTCTGACGAGACCTTACTAGACTCCACTTCCCTTCCGCATCCCGCATCCTACTTAACATCCTTCAAAATTTTCCCAGCTTCTTACTATTTTTCGGGGGTTTCCTCCTAAGAACTCCTTCACCGTTTGCTCAAAAAAGTGCCGTCGAGCAGAGCAGGGGAAGGGAGAGGTATAGCTGGTATCGCCGCAGTCAGTCGGACCGCAGTCTATAAGGGATGGACTGACCCCACAAGGGGCGCTTCCACCACTGATTGCTTCCTTCCTGAATCGATCACTTCCCGATCTCCACTGGTAGACGAAGCAACCGGAGGCGGGGTCATTCGCTCTCCTCGCAACGGCCCTGACTAATTGCCATGTCACGAACTATACTCCTTATCCCTGAGACGGGGTAGGCGTGGCATTCGAACATGGCACAGAACTGGTTACTCGTGGGATATTTCAATTTGAGACAACCGCCATCTTGTTCTTTGTTGGACAGAGACGTGACCACATTTGGGTCAAAATGAAAATATCTCTCCAAAAGCATAGCCACCACGACGTTCAGTATGGAGCCACGCCTACCTCATCTCAGGAATTTTGATTGTATATACAGCGCCACATTTTTGGCCTCCTATGTGGACTATATTCACTTTTACTCTGAACAGTGAAGAATCAAGAACGTTTATTCAATGCTTGCTGTTTACACCCGTAACATTGCATGCCACAGATAATATTATGCGATAATTAGTCTACTTAATTGCATCTAAACATTGCACAAATTCTTGAAAGATGAAAGGATAGAGAGGAAGCAATACTCAACAATTAAAGATCACAGGAAAACACAAAAATAGCGACGGCGGAACCTGCTGCAAATACAGCTTCAGTACTGGTAACAGTATCATTTACAACAGAAGAGGAAGGCTGGACCGTGACTGTGCCTAACATGTGAAGAAAAGAAGGAAGAACTGGACGAAAAGCCAGAATTGTTTAATAGCGCGCGACCGAAAGTAACTGAAACTTTTAGCGAAGCGTAGAAGCTTACGCAGCCAGAATGACTAGTGTCAAAATGGCCATAATGCGGGAGGAGCTGTATGAGATTTTGCTGAGAATAGGGTGAGATGATGTGCGGGGTACCGTATTCTGACCGCGTTCGCCTTCATCCTGTAAAAATGGCTAGAAAATTTAGAGAAAAATCAAAGAACCAAAAAGCAATCTGTGAAGTGTAGCAGCTGAGTCGGTAAATTATGTAAAGGGGGGACTCGAGGATTAATAGAAAATATTCTTGAAGAAATGAGTCCAAAAACGGTTGTCGGTTTCAGTCCTTTCTTACAAACATATTCCACGCTGTCGACTGGGCGGGATTAACTGAACCACTCAGCCTTGATTACTGGTTCCCTCCGCCTTCGTAGAGCAATGTGTGCCATGGCAGTGTGAGTGTAATGACGTTCGAATACGAAAAAAGAGGGTGCCAGTTGATGTGTCTTTCATGGGAACGGAGAAACCCCCACCTCCGCCGCCTTGGATAGGACCCCTTGTTTTGTTAAATAAACGAGGTCCCCGGCTCTCCGACATGTTTTCAGAAGTGATAGCTTTATGCCGGCAGATGGCGCAGCAACAGTCCAGCTCTCACGAATTTGACGTTGCGTGTCTACACCCCTGTTCGCTGCGGATGATGGCGCGTGTCAGTGAGTCTGGGTTTGGCGCGCCGCCAGTCCGTTCCCCATCGGTTGTTGGAGCGCGCAAGTGACATTAATTGGTGGAAAACGAAATACGAAAAATTCGCCACATACAGTATTGTTGTTCGTCAAAAGATTCGAAGGAAAGAAAGGGACTGGCGTTGCGCCAGACCCATTCCCTTCTAAAACACCCTGTCATCCGCAGCGAACAAGAATGTACACATTTTTTTATAATTTTCTCCCGTTTTTTTTCTCTTTTTTGTTTCTTTCATTGAGTTCACTAATGTTCGCCAGTAATCTAGTAACGGTCCCTGTTAATGCGATTCTGCGCGTAGGCTACACACAGCGAAGAAAACGTCTCAAAATGCGGCCCTTGTGGGGTGGGCGGAGAACGTGGCTAAGGCGGGGGCACCCCATATCACAGGTGCCTAGAGCTTTTTTCACACCTGCGATGCAAGGTCGGATGTTGAACTGCGCACATTGTGGGGGAGGAGGTTTCGCGCTATCTGCGCTCCTGTAAAAAGTGCCTATCAAGAGGGACAGCTGCGAAGTTAATGTCTCTCATACGTTTAGCGCCTAACGTGCCTTAAAGGCAGTGGACACGATTGCTGGGGGCGGGCGGTTGCCGCCATCGTCACTGGTGGGAGCGCTGAGTGGGGTGAAGCGGATGCCCTCCCGCAGCCCTTCCCATCAGTGACAGTGGCAACACCGCCCGCCTCCAGCAGCCGTACCGTCGGGACCCAAACCCGCAAGCAATTGGACCCAGTAATTCAACTTCAAAGGAGCCAGTGGATGATAACTGCCGGTAGAAGGCGAAAAAGTAAAGATAGATAATGGTGTTACTTAGAAAAAGGGTAAAAAAAAAGCCTGTACCACTGAACAAACCTGCTGTTTCTTTGTCGCTCTGGGCCTCGTGTCTTCTTTACCGCTAACTAAGTGGTGGAAATTACAAAGATGGCTGTCGCATACGCAGTGCTTGCTGAGTGGATCGCTGGCATTTTTCAAGTATTCTGTTGTGCATCCCACGGTAATCTTCTGAAAAATTACTTGTTGTACATCACTAGAGTAATTTTCTGTGCTTTCAAGTATACCAGCCAGACGCTGTTTACGCGAAATTCGAGGAGGACCTACTTGGTCGTCGTCAACTTTCAGACAGCCTGCCAAAAGTTCGTATCGGGGTCTTGTCGTACCGATGAATTCATCATGTTCTGCATAATCACGCTTGAAGTCAGCGCTTTCAAGAACGATTTCTGACGTTGTCAAGGAAATGAAGCAGAACTGGCCCTCACAAGTCGTAGACCTGTAAAGATATATTTGAAAAAAATAATAGTCGAATTCGAAAGTCTTCCCGAACAAATTTGTCAAATTGTCAGCACCACTTGTCTTTTACTGCCCACTTTCGAAAGTGAAGCCAGATTCTGAGCAAAGTTTCTCGCCGGGTTGGATTTGGCCGAGATTTCTCCCCTGGTTAGTTTAACCCCTAAACACGGATGCTACATCTGCTCGGAACAAACACGACCACAGTACGCGCCAAGGGCACCAACGTCACAGGAAATTTGGGCTACCTGTAGTGCAGGTGGGCAGCAGGAATTTTCTGGTTGGGAGTGTGTGATGTTAGGTTTTCGGTAGGGAAAATACCCAGGTTTTAAGTGGGCTTGATGAGAAGAGGTAATTGTTTTCACGCCAAACGGTTAACCGGTGTCAAGATGACAACATTAATCCTCAGGGTGTTGAGGACCACCCAGGGACATAATACCTAAATTAACCTGCTCTTGTATCATATGATCTGGGATTACCTGGGCGATAAAAGCATGAGGTTGAATTCCTGAATAATAAATTTTAAATTGAAATTCAAAGAGAAGATATGCTAGATATGCATCATTCCAATAGGAGAAGGGATACAGACATGTCTACCGTAGATGAAGCGAGAAAGCCACAACGATCACCGGAAAAAGGGCTGGCGTCGCGCCAAGCCAGATTCAGCCCCCCTCCCAGCACCCGCACAGTCAAAGGTTGGATACATTCTCTAGAACACAAGAAGGTTTTGGTTGGGTCCTGAACATTTGTCCTTTTCACCCCCGAATTGGTGATATATAGTTTTTCGGCACTGCTTATTGTAATTTGCCTACAGTACAACCTAAAATAGCAATTCAAAGCAAAGCCCAGTATGGATTTGTTGTTCACATGGGCGAACTGTGCGCGACGGGTAGTCAGGGCACATCATCTTGGGGATTACCCAACAGGCGGGGGGTCGTATTTAGTCGCTGGGGGAGCTGGACAGCAGCTGGGACGGAACTAAGGGGAGGGGTCTTATCAAGCCACCTCTTAGGGCTGGAGTGGCCCGGACTCGACCTAAATCCCCAATTAACGATGTGCCCTGTAATTGCCAGCGATCGACTAATAGCAGAGTGCCGCCGCATGCACCGTCTGACACTGAGCCTAAACATGCAGTATTTCTTGATTTCAAGGCCTTATTTTTCATCTGAAAACGCGGGCGCATGCGCAACGGGGAACAAACTACATACAGTCCTCATCATTGCGGACCGGTGGGGCGTGGCAGTGCGGCTGCGTTTGGTGCGGTTTGGCAAAGTCGTTCTGCACCAGTTTTTGAAGCGGGCAAGTGCATTACTGTATTATATCCTTCGTATTACTCGTTTTCTACCACTTTTTGTCGCATACGCGTTGCAACAAAAAAGGCTGAGAACGGCTTCAACAGTGTGCGCACTCCTTCTGGCTGACACGCCCCACCGGTCCGCATGACGAAGACTGTAGTTCTGTCGACACGCCTCCTTCAAAATTTCATTGTATATCTATTTTTCTACCATTTGTTAATTAATCCTTGAGACTGCCTGCAAGTCATAATAATCAACATTTAATCATTTAATTCGAACAGGGTGATTTTCTCCAAAAAAGGATGAGTGCTAATCCGATTTTGACCTTCTTCTGAAGAAAGACAAGTCCCTCTTGGTTTTTTGTTACCCACATAAACAATCGAGGACCAACGCGTTTATTCCTCAATAAACCCTTCAAATCCCGTAATTTACAATTTGCTATTTGATTCCAATAGCAACGGAGGAGCGGGGATGTTCACCATTCAAAGTCATTTACAAAGCGAGATATTGTAAAAACAGAAATTCCACAATTCAAACAAAACCTACTTTTTAAAAACTTCTTGTCCGAACGGTTTGCTCGATTTGTGATTGAGACTGTAGCAGTAGTTTTGGTCGTCTAGCCGCCGTTCAATTACTTTTTTCACCTTAAATTAATGATACTTATACTTACTGTTTGAAAAATCCACAATTACACTGGTAACGTCGCAATCATTCGTAGCGTTTTCAAGGAAGATCAAATAAGCCCTCGCTTTCCTTTGAATCGACCACTAACCAGTCACTATTGTTAGAGTGAGGTCGCCGGAGGCGGCTCATCGCGCCCTTCCTGACACCGCCCCGTCTTCTTGCGATGGTATCGACTATAATTCGTGCTATGCGTGCTAAATCCCATGTTTCTGATCAAAAATGACGTGCGCAATTCATACTGGTAGCCTTAAGTGAATCGAAAGGAAATCCAAGAGTAGTAATAAGGTTAAGTTGTGAGTAAACCTCATCCCAAATAATATTACAACATAAACTAATTTCTGCTGCATGATCATATGAACTGAATAATTTTTATGATTGAATAATTCTTGCAAAAATGTTTCTTACACGATATGACACATACTTGCCGCTAGCCGAAAAAAAGAGAAAACGGGCTGGCGCTGCACCTACCCCCCCCCCCCTTAACACACCCCATGTCCGCAGCGAACGAGACTGAGAGACTAGAGACTAAGCAACCTTCATGAGAATGAGATTTTTGATGTCTCATTGAGGTATAAGAAAGAACGCGAGCATAAAGACACTTTAGAAAGACCGTTCCTTGGGAAAGTACTCCACGCAAAAAGAAATTAGGCTCTTCGTAGTGGGAGCGTTAGCGTTTATCATGTTTACAAACCTGAAAATGCCTCGTTTTATTCAGTTCGTTGCAGGATCCAGACGGTTGCGTACACGTGCATCCATTCATCACTGTTCCAGGTGTCGCTTCATACCTGGAAATTTAACGACTTTTTAGCGATATCACAATCTGAACTGAATAGTTAGAGAGGTAAATTTGCTGCGGTCTGGCACATGTAAAAGGCATAGTCCACACTGATCACATGGGAGGAGACAGTTGTTGTGCATTACTATGGGCGCGCGCCTCGTCCTCACCGCCTTAGAAGAGCGAAAGGTTAGTTGTCTCCGCCCACATGATCAGCGCGGACTGCATCATTGGAATCGTGTAAAAAGGCGATATTGTGTGATTTCAGCTGCATCTATGTAATATGCATGCGAATGTGTCTAAAGTTCCGCCAAATCTCATAAGAGATCACGAACCTCGCGCAAATCAATGATCCTTGGTGATCCAGATAGTTATCCATCCTCAAGAACGACTGCAAACGGGGGAATCCTAGACCGCATCCCTACAAGAGACTACATTTCTTCACTTCGCTAACTTGAATGTAGTGAATATTTTATTATTTCACATAATTCATAGTACTTATTTCCATTCGCTTCAAAAATGATTTCCTCATTGAAAGACCACATGTTAGACAGCGTCCAGACTTGGCGACGGCAGCGCTTTGCGAAGTCTGGACGCTGTCTAACATGTGGAATGCGTGTGTTCGACGCGATCGATGGGCATGCCTTCGACTGCATTGATCGCGTCAAACGCGCTACCCAAACGCAGCCGTCGCGAAGTCTGGACGCTGCCTTATATAGTCAACTTCATTAATTTGAAGGGTTTTCTACGAGCGTATTCAAGTACCCTTTACATGTAAATGCTTCGTACCAGGTTCAAGCATTGCGTTGAGGGGAATTTTGAAAAATACGCATCCCTGAAAGGAATTTTTCTCTCTTCAAAACCACTCCTCCACGACTTTCAGTTCCAAAACAATCCTCAACAGGGGGGACCTTCTATCTGATCGTCTGTCAGAAATAGAACTGAGACTCCCTCCACCTTCTAGTGGTCGTATAGCCGCCTAAAACGAGAAGATCCAGCACTCAAAATCCTTCATGAGCCCAAAACCTAGGCCAAGTATAACCCTCCGTCAAGGACCCTTCGACACACGTCTGACAATACCCAGCATATGCCTAATCCAAAAAATGATGTCCAAATTCTATTTTCACACAGAACAAGAGAGTTTTACTAGTATATAAATCATGAAGGAAGTTACCTGAAATCAATCAATACCTGCTCAATGCCGTCGAAGTCGACAACACAATAGTTTCCTCTACACTTTCGAAGACATCCTTCAGTCGGACAATGTTCGCCATGCCTTTCAGAGCAACCACAGCATTCCACTGTGGGCAGGCGAGTTGTCATGTAGTTGTTCATCTGGAAAAAGATAAGTTTATTGTAATTCAAGGGGTTAGACAGAATGTATTGGAGGGTAAAACAGGGTAAAACACTTAGACCTTAAACATACGTCTCTGACTCTTTTTTACCTATACTCTCACTTGCCGCCGCGCTCGCAACTGCGCACAGAAAGCCGCCCCTTCTGCTCCAGGAATGGACCATATTAATCTCGTGCGACGACACAGTTAATAATCTCAGGCCGTCTATCCCTGCTCACAGTAATCAAGAAAAGGATTGCGTTTCAAGGCATTCAAATTGCGACTTCGCTGCAAAGCAGAGCATTTCCTGGCCAGTTCACGTTATACATTGCAGCGTTACCACGCGGAATCATTTGTTTCATGGTACGGATGCAGCGCACGTGACATGAATTGGAACATCTCCTTCATCACAACCCGGGGAGACGGGCAAGAATCGTACTTCGCCGCTTCGCCGCGCGCGCCGATGAGTACGGCCTTTTCCTGGTTATAGTTAGCCTGTCGATAAGAGCTCCGGCTTTCACGTGGGCTGCAAAACTGTAGATATTTATGTCTATTCACGGTTCTTTATTGTTAGTTGTCGCCCTCTACGACGGGAAACCATCATCATTTGCGGGCGCGACGTCGCACGCGGCGTTATCAGTGCGGCGAATTACGATCCTCTTGTTACATACCACACAACCCGTCGGTGCTTCTCAAAATTTCTTCAGCAAAAACTAGTTTAGGGTCACATTGTTTTCTCATGGGTACAAGCCAAATGATAATTCCACCCGCATAGTCCGGCTTTGCAAAATTCATGGTTTCATGTTTATTTTAGCAAATCTTTTCTAACCGTATATTGGCAATCTTTATACATGCTTATTGCTTCGATTGGATGCACTTCTGACTTGTCATACTTCACTGGGCTCCTTAATCCATGAATACGTTGAGCCGTATGTCATTTCACTCAAACATACTATTTTGCTGTTGACGAGTTATTCTTGTGTCTAGACAAATGATTTGAAGGAAAAGCATGTATCACATTGGAATAAAAAATTGCTGCTGGTCGCTTTTGAAGGGTCCATTACATCTCAGAAACAAGTAATAAACGCAACATATGACGTCTATGCATGCCTCTTTCGTGGAATCTGACGTACATGGGGAATGAAAAACGAATCGAGAGAAAATGAACCGGGCTATTATGGCAATCTACACTCTATATCACGGAGATGGGGAGGGCGTAGCTATGTACATATTTATTTCAACGTGTCTGTAGTTACGCTTCAGCTATCCTGTGATATTGCCACTTTCCTACAATTGGTATCATGCCGTTTCCAGCACGAGACAAGATGACAATTGTGTCGAGTGGGAATACCTCAAAAAATGTATCGTACGCCATACTAGAACGAGGTGCGCAGCCACGCCCACCTATTTCCGGGATATGAATGTACAAAACGTGCACCTATCAATATCCGGTCAGTTTCATCAACAGAAGCCCTTTTAGAGAAGTGCACGATCTGAGGGTTCCTTCAATTTGGATGGTTCACTCCAGTAAGATAATCACGTTGCAATCGAAAGAGCTCGATTAAGCACGACCCGCTGGCCTGGGTGTGACAAGACAATCGTAATATGCCGCGCGAGTGGGCGTGGCGAGCGACATGGCGCCCGACAGACGAGTTGCTTGCCTGGTTGTTTAAATACGAGTGCCAGATGATGGGGAAATTTGATATCACCAGTCAAATAGCCTCACCTTTGCTTGAAATTCGTGCGAGTTTCTCTGGCTCCAGCCGGCGAGCTAATGAACACAGAGCATTTGCCCCACAGGGCTGCACGGTATGCGCCGCGACAAACTACGATTGTCTTGCCCCTCTCCCTACTCGAACCGTCCTTAGTGTAGAGCACAGCTTGACCAATACCGTGTTTTTTGCAGTAAAAAAAAGGGTTGTTGTAAAGTGATGGTGAACGTTTACGCACGTTCTATCAGTCGTTCAAGTGACGTAAATTTAATTGCTTTGTCGCGCTTGTAATAAAAGAATATGTCATTACTTTATAACCACTTTTTACCCCCCAGAGTGTCAAAAGGTGTCATGTTCATTGACGTCAATGGCATGGCGAGAAGAATTTTGAATAGAATGCATTTTGCAGGTCTGCCATTTCCAAGAATTGATGTCATCATGTTAATCTCGCCTAGCTGGCTTGTAAACGCTGGACGTCATCGAAGCCCTGACATGGCACAAAGAGCTGAATAGCATGGGGTAGACAGGGATGTAAGTATCAGTAATTAGAAACAAACTTGAGTAATACCAACGAAACTTGAGGGCTCACACACTTCTCTTACTTAGATGGACCTTGCATCAGCAGTCATATGCATTTTGAAGGCATAAGGCACGATAATATGGAACTCGGTTAGAGTGATAGCAGGGGTGCTATATAGTGGGGTAAACAGCGAAAAAATAAAGTAAACAGTCAAAAACGGCCTTAAGAAAAGCCTTTGTTCTACACGTCAGAAAATAATTTCGGACGAGTTTCCCGTTGGCATCGTGCCAATACCCTTACGGTAGATACGGCTGCATGTATGTACTCATATATCCATGCAGCACCGCAGCCGCTTCATATCAATCCCTTCGCTTCATATTGTACTTCGCAAATGAAGCAATACGAGCACCAGGTACGGTCGTCCATTTGTGGGCGGGCGGCGCGGTGGGCGTCCGGGTCGGTATGTTGCAGCTTGATAGGGCGCTATAAGGGTACCTTTCTTGGAAAATACGCAACGGAACTCCTGCTCAGGGCCACAAATCTGTCCTGCTAAGCGTATTAATCCTGCTCGTCTTGTAGATTTATCGTGCCAATCGCTTTTATTTCATTGAAATGGCACCGTTGCTGCGGAAGGCTCAACAGCCTGAACATCTAGTGTAGTTCGCTGCGGACGGTTGGGCGTGTGAGGCGGGATGAGTTCGGCGCGGTGCCAAACCCACCGCGCCGAACTCAACCCACCGCGCCGAACCATTCTCCAGCAGTTGTTAAAGCGAGCAAGTGATATGACTGTATCATATCGTTCGTATTACTCGTTTTCTACCACTTTTTGTCGCATGCGCGCTTCAACAAGAAGGCAGAGAACGGCTTTGACGGGTGACACACTCATACTGCCTGACACGCCCAACCGTCCGCAGCGAACTAGAGTATATCTGTACCTCAGGACGCAGCCAGAGAAAGTGGCGTGCTGTAACTGTGGACCCACTCTCCCCCCCCCCCCACCACACACGGGAAGGATCACTACTGGCGATGATGAGTGTACAGTTTGCCATTGAGGTACGAGCCCTGAGTATGGGGCCCAGCTCCTGTCAAACTGACCTAGAAAGCTTGGAACAGAGTTACTTTGACCCATTGTATGTGGACTTGGAATTAACTGGTATTAACTGGTATCTTAGTGCGCAGCGAATGGAGGGTTAGCAGTGTGGGACGGAACTGTCCATCAAGGCGTCCAGAAGTAGTGGGATCTTGCCAAACCGTATAGGGATATCTCTGCCAATCTTGCTATTCTGCCATTCAATTATTTCGAAATCGTGAAATTCCTGTGGACTTATGGGCTCTAATAGGTCGAAATCGAAAAATTCTAACGGCTACTGGTCATCGCAACTCCCACCCCGTGGAATATCCTCTGAAAAGGATCCGATCACATTTAGCTCATCATCGACGATGGTTCTCACCGCTACGCCAGTCAATCTAATTCTGCCGCTGGCGACGAAACGAGCAGCAATGTGGCCACAAGTCGATTACACCCCCCAAATTAGAACAATGAACAAGACAACGTTCACCGCCGTGGGAGTGAATTTTTACAAAGAAGCTGACGACACGAGCTTCGCATTATATAGAAGGTGCAAAAACATCATCATTCTGGTAGTAAGTTTAGCAAAAAAAAACAAAAAAATAACGTAAAAATTGGAAAAAACCATCTCGGTAGTTCGCTGCGCGAGATTATCAAACATTTTAAATGGGCTGTAAGAGAGACCCGCCACAAAATGGACAATGCACCAACGGGAAGAATAAGAACTAGAGCAGGAATTATTTTTAGACGAGACTTTTCTTCAACCCTTCCGTCTCCAGTGTTAGTCACCCTAGACTGAATGAGTAAAGCCTTCGCATTCATTCATATCTAGCGGCTTGCAGTTTGGGTGGGCAAGATGTACAGAAAAAGAGGAGTATCTAATAAAAATAAGGGCGTTTCGAACATGGATCAGATACCGCGCTGCGAAAATGCGCCATATGCTCTAATTCATATCAGAATCACAAGGCGTTTTGAATGCGATTAGGCCAGCACTCTGTCTGCTGTTGGCACTAAATTTTCTTCCATCTGGTGCGATCCATTACCATAATTTCCATCCCCCATCCTACCTATCAACTTCCACAATTTCCCCAACTTTATACCACTTCCCGTAGTTTTTTTTCAGAAATTAATTTGCTTCACTCCCAAAAACAGTACCGTTGTAGGGGCGGGTGTGTGTAAGTCGCGCATGAAACAGGAAATACGAGAAGAGTCAAACAAACCGGGTAGCATTATCTTTCTGGAGGCAATACAGACCTCAATTCGTGCCAAAGCAACACAAAAATCGACCCCTTCACTGGGAACCCCAATGCATGCCCTGATTGTACCCCTCCGTACGGACTGCATACCGATGTCTGATGTGTTTCCATTACTGCAAGATTCAACTTCCTTCGATCAGCTTCTACAACAAATCTATGAGTTGGACTTGATTGCTGGTTCTAGGGTGAACAGCGGCTATCCTTCATTTCCACGCCTACGAACCAATCTTTGGCGCAGATCTGCTCCCTGCGGACACCGATTGGTACTCAGCTAAGATTACAGGTCACCTCATCAAGACCTGTAAGTTCCTTGACTAAAGTGAATTACTGGGACAATTTAGCAGTCTCACAGGACTTAACGGGTTTGGCCATAGTAGGATCTGTTAGTAAACATGAAGCAACGACTAGAACAAGACCCCAGAGTGTAAAATGGCCCCTCTAAGCCCATCGGCGCCCAATCCTTTCCAAATTCTAGCGCCCGTGATTAATGTACTAACTACAACGCGCTTAACGTGACATGAAGAAATGAGGAAGCTCAAAAGGACGTCACTTTGTCACATTGCATGAGCGCTCGAAATTAGCCCATATCCATCCCGATCAAACATTAAAACATGTAAATTGGCGTCGGCATACCAAAATAGCGAAATAGCGTGACCTGCCAACATGTGAGAGGAACGGTGGTGAATAATTGAAAAGTATTGGGTTCAGCAGACATCAGCCAAACTTTTTTAGTTGGCAGGGGTTCTCCCCATGCTGGCTACATGATTTTGAGGATTTTGTATCGCTCAGAAGCTCGCGCTCTTTCGGTAGCTTTTGATATTTATCTTTATACATAATTCTTGTGGACTTTTTTAGTATGGAGTATGTTAGAATGAGGTGGTGTAGTGGCAAGTGGTGGTCAAATGTCGGATTAACTCACGTTCTGACCAGCCAAGTACTGTTAATTAGTCAAACCTTATATGGGAGTATAAAGAGCACTAATTGGCCCCGCCAATCATATCACTCACAAAATGCAAGTACAATGATTTGGTATGGAAGATCAATGCGTGGCGCATACCAAAAGGGGTCGCTCAACGGCGGGAACTTTCTTATTGTCTTTTTGATTGAACTACTTGTGAGTAAAAATCATTGCTTGCCTTGCGTGTGTGATATTCCGCAGTAATTGGTTGGGTGGAGAAATAGATGCGCGCGACCATCCTCACTAAAAAAATTTTTGCCAGATGCCCGCACCCTTTCGCTGAGCCTTAGTGCACTAGAGCTTACCTAGAGGCCGGACATTGAGCACTGAATGTAATTGATAATAGAAAAGTCATAAAAAGGAAATTTTGCACTTCCGTGACAAGTGCACTTGTTTTTAAATAGTAATACCCACGTTTGCCCTCCTATCACGAACAGAAAGTGCTTCCGCTGATGAGGACTACTCCTACTTTTTATCGGTGAGGAAAATCGAGGTGTCATTATGGTAATTTTGAACAGTTTTCAAAGAAGATTTTCATCCGCACGTGCCCATAACCAGAGTTCAACAGTCTTCAATCGCCTTGAAGCCTTATTACGAATAGCATTACTGTATGAAGATAAAGATGCGAATGGCTTGGTTTTTTTTGATACCAGCGAATAATCAGAATGCTGAATATATTGAATAGGGGGGTATGTAGTAAGAGAATTGTATTCCGGTTCGCCGCGTGCTTATTTCGCCCGTCGGCTACTATATAGTTCGAAGCCGCACGTACGCCATTAGTGATCTAACAAGCTGTTGTAAGCTAAGGATGATGGATTCCTTGTCGCTACGAACATCTTGCTTATACCGCCACTCGCATGCGCTGCGGCGTGGTGAATTATGAATGTCTTGACCGTCTCCCAAAGAGACAACACTTAACGACCCTAGGAGTCTTTTTAACTTGACCTATGTACTGCAGCAGAACAATTTTTAACGAGACCATGTAAACATGAAGGTCAGTTCCACCATTCTAAATCGCAGAGAGCGAGGAAGGAGAATGAAAGTTCAAGTACGACCTGACTTCCTCGTGACCGATAAGAGGGAAAAGCATAAGAGCCGTTTACAAACGTCTGAAGTAAATGCCTCCTTCTTACAGCTGATTCAAAGCCGCAGGGTAATTAGAATTTCGAGCGAGAAACCAGGTAAGATAAAAGAAAAGAGAAGGAAAGAATAGCAAATAAAGTGGGTGAAGTCACAAACATTTAGTTGGGATCATTCGAGTGATCTTGTGCCCTAAAGCTCCATCCTGACAACTTTCTGCTGCGAAACTGGTACAGTGTTATCGCGCTACCTTTCCCCACGCAGGCTTCGATCCTCACAATCAATCGCTTCGTACTGGTCGTATGGACTGAATCACCTGAGTAAGCGCGTTCTTCTCACTGATAAGACTTTCTTTCTAAAATGGCGATGAGAAGGAGCGCACCAATGAGAAAAGGGTCAGTGGTCCCAGTAAAACCGCCCGAGCACCTCAGACGATTAGAGCGTGAATGGTGTAGCAAAACTTGTTGCGGTCATAGTAAAACCACGGATGTCTGAGTAAGACCCAGACTTTCTGTAGGCGCTATCTCGAAAATTCAAATAAACTCACTTTTTGCCTAGTGTTGCATTCGTTTTCCTCGCAGAAACAGTGAAGAGCCTCGTTATTGCTGGCGTACTGGCAACCTTTCTGCGCACCAGGGATGTCCGTGATACAGCCTTTCTTAAAATGACAAATTCTGGAAAGTTCTCGGAATTAAAGGGTCGATGCTATAGTTATCCATATTGACAAGAATCAATCTAGTAATTAAAAAGGGTCACCCTTTAGTGAGCTTCCTTGGTTTGGTGGGCCGATCACGTTTTCCACCACTTATCGTCTCTTTCTCCCTTCAATAATTGGTGGAGAACGGGTTGGCGCCACGCCGAACCCAGCCCTCTTGGCACGCCCCGGCATCTGCAGCGAACAAGTCTGTGCATACCTGCATAATGGCTGTTTTCTCTTCACTAAAGATCTCAACTTTAGCAAAGCAGGCGTTCCCTGAGCACATTTCCTCAGGCTTCGACAAACAATCACAGGCGACGGGATCCACCTGAATGAAGTAATTAGCTAATTGCCTCACATTGGGTTATTAATTGATATGGTAGTAAGTATCACAAACCATCAAGAGTAGCTGATCAGGATCTCTATTATTATCTCGTAATAACTATGTAGGTTGAGACTTCTCCTGAAGCTACCATGTAGTTTTGTTAAAGCTATCATGTATTTTTGTTACTGAAGGTTGGTAATCAATGCAGGGCACGTCCTGCCGTTGAGGAAATTTTTTGGGAAATATGACCTCCTCCTCGAATTTCCTTCACTGGTGCGACCCTCGTCCTCATCCTCCATGTTACTTCCTGTATTCGCCCAACTTCCTGCCAATTTCTTTTTGTATTTTTTTCGATTCTCCAGTTCCCACGCGGGGGGGTTGGGGCGGAGAGGGAGCTGGGGGTAAACAGCGCGCTTGAAACAATAAATAATCGAGAAAATTCTACTTCCAAGAATATTTTTCTTCAACAGCAAAGACGATTCCCCCCTTAGTACGAGGTGCTATGACAGGAGGGTTGCCCTGCATCCAATTTTTCTTGTTCAAATGTATTACATATGTAGACAATTCCAGTACTGGTAATTGCGCATGCCGTAGCTATTTCAAATGTAGCGGTCACAATAAATCACTCCGATCTCATTTTTCATTTTTCTATGTAAAAAAAACGGTAGCTGTGACAAGCTAGTTTCGTTTCCAATGAAATCCGAGAGCATACGGTCAGAATTCAAAATATAACGGCCAATAAAAGATTCCTTATTAAAACCAACCCTTCGCAAAGCACAAAATACTCACTGCATTGAGTAACCAACTAAAGGCTGAAACCACTGACAGACAAATCACCGTGGAGTTTCTGATCTACTCACAACAATACCATTTTGCGACGACCTTATAGTCATGCGATGGATCCTTGCCAGGGCAGAATCTATTTTGCGCACTTAATATGACATTACTCTGGGCTAATTGGCAGGCTGCTGGAGAGTGTAGATAATTTCAGTAGGGTAATAAATAGTAAGATATTAGGCGCCCATTAGTTCATTGTTTCGGATCGGCCCTCCATCGGATCTCCATTCACAATCGTAATGGCACTTTGAACGAGACTGGGCATACAGTACGGCTTGCTAGGGACAAAGACATATGGAAGTTAGTGTTTTCAAAATCCGGTACAAATTTATGAAAAATAAACCAGGAGGGAAGGAAGTTTCGTTGGCCCTAGGGGAAAACCATCCTCTTTTGTGATTTTTTTCCTGGATTTCAGGCCAGCATTTTTCTAAGCGTAGTCACTTGCTACTACAATGAGACTGCGCAGGGTTTGCAGACAGTTTGCTGTTCAGTTTGGAAACGGAATTTCACCCAAAGCGAGTGCAAAACCCTCACTCGGGTCCTATGGATAGTACGCGAGCCTGTTTGCGTGAGGAACACCTGAGATTGGAGGTTTCAGATCTTAAAAGCTACCTTGATAAAAGACTGAACCTCTTAAGGTTAGTTCCTCGAGGTGGACTCTACCCTTGCACTCGTAGTGGAGGAGCTTTTCTTCCCACACTGGTATTTTTGTTTTGTTTTTTTTTTGGAGGGCAAAGTCTAGCTTTGACGAATGGAATTCCTCTGTTATTGCACTAGTGGCGCCACGCCACAGGCGGCCGACCTAGGGGTCCGGGGGGGGGGGCGAGAACGAAGTAGGCATTTCCGCGCCTCCTTTTCTTGAGAAGCTAAGCATGTTTAAGAACGCTTCACGCTCATGAACGGATTTTACAGTGAGTTAAGACACCCGAATGCATAATTGATCACCTCTGAGCTGAGGATGCGATTCATGAAGTATGATGACGAGTACGCTCACTTCATGGTCCTCGAAAACAGATGAAGGGCAATCTTGAATTAAAGAAGCATTACACATTTTAGGGCAGCTAAATGTTCACTCCGGCGTTCGCGTGTCGGGGACGCTTGGAACATTTCAAGGGAGCTCGGGTTGGTGAGGCCGGTCGGCGTTGTTTCCAGCAATTGGAGGCGCGCGATGTCGAGCTCTGCCCTCAATCTGGTGGAGAACCACGCTGATCATATGCCACAAACCAGCCCCCCTCAAAACCTCTCGCCAAGCGGTCCGCAGCGAGCAGGCTGTAGCAAAAAATCGCACTCCAATAAGACAGTCCAGCAAGAACAAGCAAGAGTTAATCCGAACCGCTGGTCAATTTTTCAGTAGTTGTAATGCAAGGCCAAGTACAGGCATTTGGCAAAATGCCTTGCAGTAACAAGGACATGAAGTTTGATATGGTTCCGCTGCATACCTTTACTGGAATGACTATCAAAAAAAAACAAGACCCTGAACAAATTCAGCGGGTTTATGAAGCGGTATAAAAAAAAAAACAAAACGATATCATTTGAGGAGAGACGCCTTGTTAGGTACAGTACTGCTTACTATCGCGAACTAACTCTCAGAGATATGAGGATGATAGGATAAAGAAGGGGCTATGAAGACAGCAGGATAAATCAGAGCTGCGGTACTCAATTGTTACAAGGTTGACAGATTGGTGAAGTAGTACAAGTATGCGAAGGGGTGAGCTCGTGAAATCAGTCGTCCGTTATTGGCGGAGTTTTTCAAGTGTGCACGTCGTGGGGCAATGATGAAATGCAATGAAACAAATCTTCCGCTTGACATGGCAAAGGTAACAATCAGGGCATTAATCAGGTAGTAGATGAAACCTGCAACTAGTTGAGGACTACATATGACGGGTAATCGATCAAGGATTAAGGACATTTAGTGAACTACAAGTGGTGAGATGGGATCAGCAACATTGAAATGTGAACCTGTAGACGGGTGCGAGCTTGACCTCACCCAGGTATAGAAAAACTATAGGAAAGATTGCAAAACCCAGCATGCTTGAGTTTCCTCATAACTGTTGAAGTTCAGCACATTGAGAGTATGCGAAGTAGTGAGAGGCTGTGCGCGCGAGAGAGGTATGAGAGAAGGAGGATGAGAGGACGGACAAAGGACAAGGCAATAGCCACGCAGTCTCATACTCTAAAGTCCCGAAGGCATTTACCGTCATATCTGAGAGAATTCGCCAAATATGGTGGGCTGACCGGACGGCGCCTGATGAGGGGTTCCTACGCTGCACCACCCGTCGATAGCTTTCTCAGCCTGCGAAAGTGGCCCAAATTCTCGAATCGGCAGGCAGGGTTCGTTTGCAGGTGAGAGGAAGGGATTCAACTGCTATCAGTAGCCGCCGCAACCAGACCCGCGCCGGGCCTGCCCGCCAGCGGACGGGTCTTCACGCACCGTAATACTACTTTTAAGGCTCTGAAGAAATTAGAATCGGTCCATAAATGGAATAAAATAAGAAGCGGTAACATCTTGCTCACGTCCAACACAATGGCTTTGTGAACGCTGTACTAAAGCGCGTAGTAATGTGTGAGCGGTGGTGGTCAAGGTGCATGAGGGAAACGGTGTGGGAAGAATGAACGAAAAGTCAAGCAGAAGCGTTGAACGGAAAAAGAAAGAAGGTGCTGCTCAAAAAAAGCATCGCTTAACTGATAACCTTCCGTCTCAGTGAATGTTTGCTTGAGTTTTTCTTGCCAGTGAAGTTTTAAGAGCAGAGAGAGACGATTGAAGAAAAATATTGGGAGTCAAAATTACGGCCAAGAGTTAAAGGGAACGCGCTATGACCGCGCGACATGAGATGTAAAGGTGAAATTTCGGGACTCATTCGGCCATAGGAGTGCTGAGACGTAAACGGGTATAAAATGTAAGGACACCAGGGGAGTGCGGTAGATCTCTTTATCGCTTCGATCGTATATCTGCCTTGAATCGAATTCGATGTTCAATAATATTCCATACCGAACTCATTTCCTCAAAACAGCAAGCAAACTGAAATCCGAACTCAAAATTCGAATCGAAGAATCGTAATTGAAATTTCGAAAAATATGCGATCTTTAGTAGATAGTCTCAATATAACCATGCGCCGAAGGATAGGAAGACCCGCCTTGGATAAATTTTAGAAAACTTCGACCTCCATGGTAAAATCCCTGGCCCGTCTCCATACCTCATCCTACCTACCATTTACCTCAATTTTTACCACATTTCCTCCAGTTTTGTGCCAGAAAACTACCTGTGAGCGGAGCTTGGCGAGCGCGGCAGGGCGTTGCTAGAAAAGTAGAGTCGTGAAACAGAACAAACAAGTTTTTTTGGCACCGAAGTGAAGGACATACGCCTCTCAGCGACAAAAATACGACCCCCCTCCTCTCGTCGCAAGATATTCACAACGTGCGACGTGATTTGTCAAAGAAACAAGAAAAGCGGGTCCATAAAACAATGACCTGGTTCTATCCAAAAATAAGTTATCACCTAGAAACACAACACATTTGAGAGCGATGTGTATTTCACTTGGTTCTCATCATGTGGATCGACTGTCTTCTTGTTAAGTGGTGTTCATGATACGACCCCATGGTCCAGTCGTGTGGCGTACGTAGGGATACGTACTCAAAGTCCTTGTAACTGATGTCCTAATCATGATGGTCTGGATCACAACTAAAGGTAGCGACTCATTTTTTTTTGTGAGTGACCGACTATGTACATGAGTAAGGGCCAATGTGGCTCCCGAAACTTTCACCGCGAACCCATGCGAGCCGATGTAATATTACGGGATAGATCGGGTAAATGGAGGAAATTTCCCATTGTTTCCTGAAGAAGGTACCGTCGGCAGAGGGTGGGCACCAAACAATCACCAAAATTGACTACCCGAAATAGTGATTGTGTAGGACTTCGACTGTATCTACAACCAAAGGATGCATTTTTTTAAATTATTTATTCATTTACTTATGCCTAGTCGATGTGCAATCGGAAAAAAGGCGCATGGAAAAAGGAAAAATCAGTTGTCAGAAGATTTTCTGAGGCGAACTACGACCACCCTCCCTCCTGCGACCGAATACTACCCTCAGAGTTCGACATGCGTTGATCTTAGCTATCCTCAGATGTGAGCTCATGTCAAATGGTCCAGAAAATATGGTGGCGCCATACTGCGGCCAGCGCCAACATAAACAATTTTTGTTCGGGGCACCTAATAGCTCTTATATTGTAACGTCTATCGAGTAAATCAATCTATGTGCAACACATTTCGAAACCTTGAATCAGCTGTACGTTACAACATTAGTTCACGAATGGACTCACGAAGAAATTCTCACAGTTACGTTTTCATGGTCCACCCATCCGTATGGAATCGTATACCCACAAAATTGATGCTACATATCAACAAATAAGTATGTTCAGAAACAAAAATTCGGAAGGATTAGGTGGTGAGCATTATGACACCCCACGGGTGTCATAGCTCCTAATGCACGGCCAGCAGGAGAGTAAGTGAGATTAGGTGAGATCAAAATATTTCAAACCACAATACTAAAATTAATGTCTGAGAACAATCAGCGTAAGTGGCCAACAACAAGGACTGGAAGGAGCTTCTGGGATCGAAACGCTAGGAAAACGTCGCGTAAACTGGAAAGGAGTTAAAGAGAACCTCGAGTTGCCTGAAGGTTCAGTAGTCTTAGGAACAAAGCAGTCATGTGGCACACGCTGGTCCCCTTACTTGCGAATCCGAGCAGTAGCCAATCCAGAAGAGGTGGAGATTGGCAAGTATAATTGATAGAGAAATACCCTACAAATCTTAAAAGTCCTGACAGGAGACGTTAAGAATAGCGGGAATGCCTTCATCAAAAAAGTAAGCGATCAAAGCCTAGCGGCTCTCACAGTGCTAGCTTCTTACTTAACCAGTAGCCACAACAAGAAGCATTTGTCCGCTGACTTGACAGTTTCGCTTTGTGGCGAAACTAGTCCAGATCAAGAATAGCCACGCGACTGGCGACCGGTGTCCACCCACCGCGGTAGTGGTGGCGGCCGCAGCGATGGTGGCGGAGGCGTTCAGCGTGAGATTAAGAACGGTTCGGGTTTTCACGAGGATTCCTGTTGTCCAACGGGAAAAATCGCCTCGCACCCCCGTTGTGAATGCGGCAAACGGCGAACTATTGCCGACGTCAATGTGATGATAACGGGCTAATGGTCTTTTGATTCGTCCGGGAAACGGATTTTTCAATTTTGGCGTCTCAGAGAGATTAAAGGCTGTATGAGGCCGGTAAAAACCTATGACGTATGAGAGCTTGAGGAAGAAAAATTCAGCTGTGCAGTCCGACTTGGTAGGGAAACCAAGTAATAGTCAGCAAAGCTTGTACAGGCCACCATGTAACGACCTGCAAATCCTACAACTGAAGTGGATTGTAGTACCTCGCTACTTCACAGCAGTTCACAAGTCTCATTCAAACAGCACTTGTTAGGCAGCATGGACTAGCGAAAAGGACAAGCTAATGGGAATGCCCCTCCTCAACAGAAAATCACCCGCTGAACCCCTGCTGGGTTTAATATAACCCTTTTCATTTCTGCGGACCACGCTCTCTTAAAGGAACGGTCCGCGATGACCTATGAAAATGCAAGAGGTTATGTGGGAAGGTAGTGCGGTCCGGAGTGGACAACCCTGTGCCAGTTTCGCGGCGGAAAGTTGTACGGTAAAGGAATTAAGGCGCAAAGTTGCTTCAGTGGTACATCCCTTTTTCCAGTGACTCCGCCTCCAGACTCCGCCTCCAAAGTCGGCCTTCCAGCCAAAAGTAATGCTTCCGGGCAAGTATCATGGAGTGGATGCATTCAATGTCTCTTGTAGAGTCATAGGGTTCATTACTGGGAATCAGCCGACGGGAATCGTCCCAGCGCGCGGTCTTTCGGTCTTTTACCTCTACAGTTGTTTGAGGCTAGAGGAGGCCTGACGAATGCGTTTCCAACGTTCCCTTTGGCATTTTCTCTTCATAGACGGTTCACTTGGCGAATTTTCTTCCACATTTCTGCAACATCACCTAGACGGTTATCGTGCACCGTACCTTTAAATTCAGCGAACTAGAGCCGGATGCTTTCAACGCAAGGTTACATCTACGGCTTTCAGGGACTCCCATAGACTCAAGAAGGTTCTAGTTCTTGAGGGATTCAGCTTTTTTTGCAGTTTCAGCTGAACATGTGTCCGAAATTTCACTTCTTCTGTTTACCACTTTCTACCCCGGTAGCTCTATTATTCACATGGTTTACATAGCTTCTTTACTTGGATATTAGCCTTCGTCATGTATTGAAACGTTACATTTTTTATTTACGATTTCTCCATTTTTTTATTCATTTTGTATTCAGCACGTATGTATAATTATTTGTTCAGTATAGTAGACATGATACGTTAGCCAGGTGATTCTTTCGCCGCTATACGATTCATGTTTTCGAGAGTATCACTCATCGGAGATAAGCCTATTCCCTAGAAAAGCACATTACCAATATTGATTAATTAATGGGTATTAGGTCTACAAACCTGTATTTCATACTTGCAGAAAAGTACTAGTACTGTAATTTAAACAGCAAATATTGCAATTAGGAAGGTTTTTTACGGAACCCTATGGCTACAAGGTAAACCTTGGCGCAGTTCGGCGAGGGGGGGGGGGGGGGCATTTTGCACTTTCACTGCTTCACTACTTCCGGTTTACAAGTCTCACTCTGGTGAAACCTGTGAACTCTTGTGAAGCTGGAGCAAGCTCGTCTAGCCATCATGGTAAACGTGTCAACTCAAGAAGAGTATCTAGATGGGTCGACACATCGATGGGAAGCAGAATGCCTCCCCCGCTCATCGCCGGATTGCGCCGTAAACCTTAACGAATGCCCCCCCCCCCATCGCCGGATTGTGCCGTAAAACTTTAAATCAGCGGTTCATCGGTCCAACTAATCCTTCGGAAAAGAAATTATGATACTAATGTCAACAGTTATTAGTCGTTGGCTGAGTAAAAAAATTAGGGTAACGTTTGAGCGACAATTAGGCATTAATCGAATAGAACTTGAGGAGATGTCACATCGAGACCCTGTTAGGAGTGCATATAATTGTTTCACTGCGTTTTTTTGGGCTGTTTTTATCAAGACGAGAAAAAGCCTTTCGGCGGGGGGGGGGGTCATTTTGCACTTCCGCTGCTTATCATTGTTGTTCGCAGTGGTCTACAGGAGTTGACAAGTACTCTTTACAAGAATGACAAGCAGTTTCAACAGACTTTGAATGGTATCATTTCGTGGGATCGCAAGACTTCACAGACGGTACGACAATGGGAAGTAGAAAAAGTGCAGAATTCCCTTCCCCCCACCCCAAGCCAAACTGAGCCAAAAAATAAGTCTTCGTTACGACAGTCAATTTTGCAACACCCTACTATCACTAATGCTAACATTAATGATGGAAGGGCGTAATATCAGGAACCTCTCTAGTGTGGGGATTGTATCAATGAAGTTTTTCTCTACACAATACAAAATGTACTGGAACATACTATTACTCTAGGCACTAATAATAATCTACCCAGTTGTACTGTTGTCATACTATTGTAACAAAACTATAAAATTTGAATCGAATTGAGAAATCATAATGAAGCACCAACATGTTCTAATGCAAAGGACAGAATAACTGAAAATGATTCCACGAATTATTGCAAAATGATTTTGCCGCCCTCGCAATAACTTGGAAGTAATTATTAATTATTATCAATTAATTAATCCACCACATCTAAATTGTTCTTGCAGTAATTTTCCAGAATTAGCTTCTAATGTTGCTTTGGGACAGCAGAGTACTGCATTAACACTTCGACTCAAAAGAAGTCAGAAGCGATATTTTATCATATATCAAGACCTCCGTAAGGGTGGATTTTGTATTTATGAATTTTGTCTATACTATACAGTAAAAAAAGAAAAAAATGGAGAAATTTCTGGAAAAGAGCTCCCACTTTTTTTCGATCAGCGGGACTCTGCAAATTGGGAATTCTGTCAAGAATCGCATTCGAAACGTCAAGTGCAAGTGCGAGCAACACGCTAAGCGAGACAATCCGATGAATTTCCAAGATGGCTGCATCGTATTGATCAGTCACTACTATAAAGTCTACTCAAAGAAAGAAGCTAACATTTCTCATGACCCGTTGAGCACCTGATTTTTGAAGAATCGTGCCCAAAGCGCCTGGGTGTCAAATTTCGATACGAACGAGCCATTGAATAGCCCCAGGGAAAAGATTTCCGTTCACATAAAGTTCAGCAGCTATTTTGGGGTTCACATGAGATTCCAGCTGCGCCATATTAGCACGTGGGTGAGATTACGGAAAGGCTTTCCTAGCGAGGACCATTAGCCTCCATTTGACAGCTGTAAAGACGCTATTTCCATCCGTTGAATTTCCCACGAAAACGATAAAATTAGGAGTCATTACAATTTTGGTGCCAACGACCCAAATAGTTGTGGCTATTGGGGTCAATGCTTTTGTGTCCTTTGAGTACACAAACGGCAATTGTACTTGCTCGATTCGATTGATAATCGATTACTAGTGAAATTCGAGAGAATCGAATTTCGTGCCCCTTTTTCTAGTCATATTCGTGCAATGTAACCCAGCTGCATACCTTCATAGTATATAATTTATATCACTGCGATCTGTCGGGTCGCAATCAGCGGTTCCCACCTGCGGCCTTCCCACCAGTGGCTGATTCCTTCCTATCGATCATTGCTCGATCACCATTGGTAGAGCAAGGCAGCCGGACGCGAGCTCGTGCCGCGCTGCGCTCGCCGCCCTGACAAATTGCAATTTTACATACTATGACTCATCCTCATATGTGCAGAAAATCAGAGTAAAGGGAAAGAGAGAGGAAAATACATTCGGGTCATCTCTAACAAGTGAGCGGAGTCTGGGAGGCGGAGGCAAGTGTAGGATTGAATGAAACTGCATTCAACAATGTATATTTGAGATATATGTATATATAAATTGCGAAAGCTGGTAAATAAATATTATAGTGTACGATATGTGTAATATAAGTGTAAATTACGTTTGCGGCGAGGAGTTGCTATCTGGGGCGGGGCATGTAATGGGGTCTACTGTGTGCAGGTGTGCTTGGTGGCCGATTCGCGTAGGTATGGAAAAAGATCTCTCCGCGATATATTGTCGTCTGGCTTGAAAAGGAGTTAAATATGCGCAAGGACTTGTTGGTCCACATCATAGTTCATATCCCTGAGATGCGGAAGGCGTGGTTGCGCCCTTGGTTCGGTCGTGGCGGCTACTGCACTTCTGATGGGATATTGCCGTTGAAGGATGAGATTCATGTCTTTGATGACCATCATACAGAACAGCAGGCCCAGAAGGAAATAAGCTGCGAAACGCGCACTCTCATTTTCAAATGAGGTATGTAATCCCGCCCTATCCTCCTGCGTGATATAGACTATGGGGAGGTCAGGTCATATATTGATTGACAAACTCAGGATTTCATTTTATGTCGTCTAATATCCCTACCCTACACTGAGCCAAGCTGCTGAAACCAAATGCGCGTAAAAGATGGCTTCATATCAGCATACAATTGTCATCATCGCGAATTGTCGCACGCAAAAATGCAGAATAATGGAATAATTTCCGGCGATACCTAATAATTAAAGGCTATGTCAACGCGATGATGTCTGGTGAGGAGCAATTGGACAAATTGTTCATGCAATCGACAGTGACTTCAAATTATACTCCAGGTTAGCAGGAAGCCATTAAAAGAGCTCAGCCCTACTTAGCGAGGGCATTGCCGCTAATCATACGCTGATTCCGAATAAAATGGAGCAATTTCATATCCCTGAAGACATAATCCCTTCTTACAAACAGCTCAGCAGTATTAGCCATTACAGGCCTCCGTTCTGCAGGGAACTCCGCATCACCTTTTTCATAAAGTTAATCAGCACGTTCCCTTTTTTCATTTCTTCATGAGATATGTCTATTCCGCGTCAAAAACACGTCCCAAACTTTAGACATGAAAAAAATGCCCAATGAAACATATTAAACGCTGGAAAGAGAAAAATGTGTAACACACCATGTGTCACGCTGTCCGGAACGTGCCAGTTATGCCCGTTAAGATGGAAACAAATAAGGCTCATTCTTTATACATTTCATATCCCACCGATGAGTAGGGCGTGGCTGGGTTCATCATTTGCACGTGACAGCTGCTGTGCTTTAGGTGGGATGTGGCCGATTTGGAAGAATTGTAATCAACTTTTTGTCGAGCTTAAAGGCAGTTGGCACGATAATTTGGTACTCGGCCTAAAATGCTAGCAGGGCGCTATATAGTGGGAAAATGGCGAAAGAACGGAGTGAAACGGTCAAAATCCTGCGAAGAAAGAGCCTTCGTTCTTCATGACTCAGAAGCAATTTCGGACGAGTTTCCCGTAGGCATCTTGCCAATAACCACAGAAGATACGGCTGCATGTGTGTACTCATATATCCATGCAGCACCGCGGCCGCTTCATACCAATCCCTTCGCTTCATAATTTGCTTAGCAAATGAATCAATACGAGCGTCAGGAACGGTCGTCCATTTGTGGGCGGGCGGGCGTGGTGGGCGTTCGGGTCGGTATGTTGTAGCTTGATAGGGCCCTTATAAGGGCACCTTCCTTGGAAAAGGCGCTGCGCTTGAGGGGCGCGGAATTTTGTCCTACCAGGCATATTATTCTTACTCGTATTCAGGGATTTATCGTGGCAACTGCCTTTAAGACAGGATGACTGCCGTCTCAATGATTATGATCCCACTAAGAATGCATACCACGTCATGTTCAAAGAAGTAAGCGCCACGCCTTCTACATCTTGAGATATGCAGTGCACATATGCTAGTATTCTGCAACATTAGTAAGTTAAAGTATTACGTGGTTAAAAGCCTATGAATTAACGAAGGTTAGCAAAACGGAACGGAATGAAACATGGGGCGACGAGACCTTAGCCGAACAGATGCAGAAATCTAAAGATAGAAATCGGGGATCACAGGATCCGGGATAGCCCTCGCGATGGTATCTAAGCGGAACAATATCTAGCGAACGAATAAGTGAAAGGATATTTCCCTTTTGATTAGTTTACATGTCGGAAATCGGAAGAAGACGTGCTCCCAGAACTCAAATCGAGGAGAAATGGAGAACTGAACAAGGAAACATTTTTTTTGCGCTTTGTCTCATTGTCAGCCTTTACCACCTCAAAAATTGTCTGCATGGAAACTCTTTGTTTTTCTCTTTTTTTATCTTCACCACTTCAAGGTCCGTTTATTCAACTGCTGTAATGAAGAATATAAAAAAGGTGGTGGTAAATAACAAAGAGGATATTAGATGAATGATCGTAATTGAATCAGTAATTAACAGCGTGACCACTATCACAGCACTAATTAGAAGGGTGGAATCTACTAGGAGATTATTGCTGCGATTAATTACTAAGGTGTCCGGAAATGTGAGCAATACTCCAAGAAACTAGTACGCATTTTGAAATCGAGCCAGACTCTTTGGACTCAAGCACATAGTGTTTCAAGCTGACGAATGGGCGGAGACAAGGGCCCATATGAGATTTGGCTGTCTTCCAAGTGAGTTGCACACGCTGATTGCGCTCAATGAAGAAGTGTCACTAGTGTCACTAGTCCGCGCCTACTCTACGAGTATCCGGTGCAGATTGAGATTGATGATAGAGTGAGCGAGACATTACGAAGTTGCAACCTATTCGCCTTATTCGCGACTTTTGGTCCGGCTAAGATTAGTAGTAGAGTAAACTAACAAGTTAATTTAATATATGAAGATCACACCAATTATGTGTTGGCCCATAAAGGATGGCATTCTTACTTCAGAATAAAAATTTGAGAGGAAAATGAAAAATTCCCATACTTTTCAGTAGGGAAGATCATTCGCTTCAATTCAAAATTGCTTAGGCTAGGCTTTGTATTCTTTCAATTTTTGCTCTTCAAGGACTTCAAAGCTGAGTGTCAAGAAGAATGAGCCTTTTCGACACCAGCTTCTTGACTTGATCGAAGAGCTGGAGCAGCGTAAGCAGCATTCTCTATCAGGCTACTCGAAAATCACTGGCGGAACGTTTCATCTCTAGAGCTAAATCCCAAATTAGTTGAGTAAATAATTTCAGATTAGTTGAAAATTAGCTGATTCCAAACTGAACTGACAATCGATTACAAGAAAAAAAATCGAGAGAGTCAAAATTTTTACTTCTATTGTTTTACTTGAGTCTGTAATCATAAATATAAACAGCCCCATACATTGGCAATTTTAACCATCCTTACACGTAGACATATTCGAAGTATAAAAAGATAGAATATAAAGTAGCCGGTTACTATTCTTATTATTGTTATTCCTATTATAAGCATTATTATTATTATTACTGTTATTATTGCTATTATTATTATCATTATTATGGTTAAAAGTTTCATAAAAAAACGCCGACCTTCATGAGTCTTTGAAGTCAAGGCTATTCGAATTTAGCTTCTTGAGCCGTGTCAAAATGAAAAGGATTCGCTCTTTTTCGAAAATTTTGGACGGTATAAGGTTTGTTTATTAAAACCCATTGGGTAAGCTTTCCTGGACACTCTCCCATTGACACTCGTTTTGCAGGATCTTGAAAAACATGCGAAAGGTTGCGATCCTCCTCTCATCAAAGTTCGCGGATCAGTTTCTAGGCGACCCTTCAAAAACCTTGCTGAAATCCTCTTGAGGTCCTTGACAGGTTTGTTCCCAGATTTCGGAGAACTCCTCAAAAACTTGCCGTTCAAGTCTGATGCAAATGAACCTTCTCGAAAATATGCACTATGAGTGAATGAAAGCGATGGTAGAGGATCGTCTCCTGTTGGAATGAGGGTGTATTGTGAACGATTTCCAAACAATGCCCCCTATGTATGTCTACGCCAGGTAATCGAATACCCACAATCGTTTCTAAGATGATCGCCTACTCACTGTTTGCTCATAGAGACCGACGCTACTGGGCGAACATCGAATCCTACTGAATCCTATCCTCGACATGAAATTCTCATGGTCGGCCACCTAGCATGGACTCATTTGATTTTTATTAGGTGGATTACAGGCGTTGGTCCAAAAGCAAAAGCGGTTTCCTTTACCTTGAAATTTTTAGTTGCAATCGAGATGATTCGCCAGAGTAGTCCAGGAATTTGATAGAGAATTCCTTGTTCTATGAGAGGGTATGCTTATTCTTGAATATTCTAAAACTAGTTTTCTAGTGCTTAGAGCGTCAAGTGGACAAAATGAGCATTTTCGTCACCCTTCCCTTTTCGCATCTAATTGAAATGCTGAAACCGCAGAGACCCACTTGTCAAGTGTGTCGCTAAGAGACGATGTCCCTCGAGACCATTGAATGCTCCATATCTTTATATTATAGAAGATCACCTTCACTCGATGGGAGATGGCTCCCCAATAGGGCGTCCTATGCGATGCACTTTTAGAGGTGGAATTTCCATCTTTCCATGAATTCCCATCGAATTTCTATCGCTCCTAACAACTTCAACCCGTTTTGGGAGGTGCTGCTTATCGGTAGCACCCACCATAATTTGAGCGGTTTCTGCACTGCGCGCACTTATATTAAGGACAGTAAGGACGTGTCAGAAACCCTCATCGTGTCAACCCGAAGCCACATTTTGGTGGTCTAAAAATTGGTAAAAATTAAGAAGTTATAGAAAAGCGAGTAGACTGCCTCGTAGAATAGGAATTCATCTACTGAAAAGTTTGAAACATTCGGAAAATTTTTCACCATCGCACAAAATTTTATGTATTAGGCAACCAGTAAAGTTCGTGCGGTTTTTTAATTGTCTACTTTTATGAAGTATATTCAGTAAACTGGATCTAGTGGTAGGGTAACTTTGAATACATGTTAAGACATATGTCAAGGAGTGTCATTCAGTGTATTTGTTAATTTAGATTACTTTCAATTAAGGCGAACAGAAAAGGTGTGGTTTTCCACCAGGACAATGCAAGACCACGCACTGCAAGAATCACTCAGGAAACAATAGCGCGACTAGGATGGGAAATTCTACCTCACCCTCCGTACTCGCCAGACCTTGCTCCAAGTGACATCTGTTTTTGGCCTTGGACAACCACATGAGGAATCGGCGATTTGAAAATGAAGTGGCTTTGGACAACGAACTAAAACATTTCTTT
>MU913092.1:0-10786 GCA_036418165.1 Cooperia oncophora
TCATGTATCAGTTGCAGAGCAGCATAGGTACCGGGGTAAATGGTTGAGCTACACAAGGGGTTAGCTTGCTGCAAAATTTCGTGGTTCGGATCCGAATGAGAGAAACATGTTGCGAGAATATTTCTGTGGTGTGATGAGCCCACAGTGGTTGGAGCCCGTCCCCGAGCACGAGATACCTATTTTGACTGCGGTTTAGTGCATAGACCACCATACTCTTGAACACCTGTCGTCACAGGTACATTTGATTCCAGTCGGTTCGCTGGCTGACGCCGGCGCGACTCTCTAATACGGCCAGGCTTTGCCGGTTTTGCTTGGCTTCGTCGCGCCTACCTGCTTCCGTATGTTTGAATGCTCAACTAATACCCGGCTTTCTCTCATCTGCGCACTTGATCAACACTGCTTACCACCATTTCATAGACGGTGACAGTGTTGAAAGTAGCAGGTATGATGTTATTGGTCAAGGAGTGTTGACAATGTGTACAGGTGAAAGAAAAGCCGGATAATTGTTGAGTATCCAAACATGTAAAAGAAGGTACGCGCGGCGGAAGCCGGGCCCATATCACAGAAGGAGGCACGCCGGCGTCAGCCGGCAAGCAGGCTGGTAACTCTGAAAAGTGCCGACAAGTGGCATGGCTTAGAATGGTTTCCTTACCTTTTTCAGCGGGACATTTCATATACACTCTTTCGCTTACGGTGAGATGTTTCGTGCAGTTCACTATGTGGTCTATACGCGCGAGCTCTATCGTGGTTCTCTCTTATTATTCCATGGCTTTCTTGTATTTCTTGTGTTTTGAAATTGTCCATTGTTGTGTCTGCTTGGTATTCCGATATTCTGGGCTAGAAATGACCTTTAGAGGACCGTATAGTGTGAAGTAAAGGCTCTCGCCGATGGACCTGTGTGACGTGATATTGTATGTCGTCATGCATACGGGGAGCCTCTTATTCCATTCCTAGGATTTCTGTTTGTGGATTATTGTTCCATTTGGCTCCGTGATGCCGTTTCATTGGTTACGAGCTTTTTTGAGAATGCTTTTAATGTTTGCTATTTTTTTTCTATTTCCTCCATCATATTCTTTTCAGACTCTCCACCGCTCTCTGACAGGATCACTCTGGGCCATCGGCACTCACAGGCTATGCATCTATGAAAAAACTACCCTTGTGGAGGTTTTCCGTTGACACCCTTGTCGGCTACTGCATAGGCTGCCGTGATGTTGGAAAAGTGGTCTATGATGGTCCGTCACTGCGAGCGGTTTGCAGATGTCGTTCTTCCTGATTCTGATATATCCACTCCGACAAAGTCATATGGCCAGTTTGTGTGTATTGGTTCCAGTGGTGGTACTGTCGTTCTCCTGTGTTGATCATGAAGTACGTCTGGCATTCTTTGGGCCACTTTGCACTTATTTTGTGTTTCAAACCTTCAGCATGTTCAGAACCTCGTTGAAATGTCCGGCTACAGTGCCTACATGCGCCCTCAAGGTACTTGGACTGGTCCTCTCACTTAATTGAACCACTTCGTCGAATCTACCTTCTTTCAAGAGTTTGATCGGTTGTGACTATTAGTATCCCTGTTCAAGCTCTTCCAACCATTTGAATTCTGCATCTTGCATATAGAAGAATCTAAAGTATCTCAGTCATATCAAAATACTGTTTCAATGTATTGCAACATGAATTAGTATTGGTATGACAACTGTAACCTGTAACGTGATCCTTGAATACCCACCGTGCCTCGGCTCAGTGTGTCTGCTACGATTTTTGCTTCTCCCTTAATGTACCCTAAAATCCGGTAGACAAGCCCGCCATTAGGTAAGTCCGCTCAACATCGCTATCGCCGCACGTGCGAAAAGTGGACGGGGCTCTGTCATTTGGGAGCAGTTGATATTTCTAGAAAATGTCATTTGCAAAGGGCATTCCCAGAAGATGTGACCACAGAAAAGAAGCAGTAAAGGTTGAACGATCGAAGAATTGGAAGGGATGGGATAATAGAAGTCTGGAACAGAGAGTATTTAGGGAAGACTCCTTCGGAAGAAAGTCCATAACAACTTCGAGAAACGTTCAGTTTTGTTGATATCGAGGAAAATCATGCAAGAGAAAATAAATTCAGGTTGTTCCCATCATAGATTTCCCTGTTAGCACGACAGAACTGGAGGAAACCACCAAATGAAAATGGGATGTACCTCCAGGTTGCTTTCATACCTTGCGACACTATACAAGTAGGAGTGCAATAGAGAAATCTTTGTTTAATTCAAACCTCTCTGTCGGAATCTCGGAATCAATTACAATCTCTTTTCCCAACGCTACTTTGAAATGCCCCTTTTACTGTCTTTGTAGGACACTTTCAATTAGAAGAGTAGGGTACTGTCTTCATGTCATTTGTTGAAAGCTTCTATTGTCTAATCTCTCTCTCACTTCCTCAATCACCCACCCGTTACTGTTTCTTTTCATGGTCACACCCTCCAGAGGTTTCCTACTAATATCAACTTCAAAAAAATGCGCGGACTTCGCAGTATCGCGCTGGCTTATCTAGTGACGCGTTTATCTAATGGGTATTACATTCGTAGGTGCGAGCAACCCACGCTATATTCTTGCTTATACATTCGTACTTTTAGAAGGCGCTGTCAAGGATAAATGGTCTGTCTTTCCTATCGTATGTGCGTTGTAGAAGAACATGAGCGAAAACCACAATCAGAGGCATTTGGTACGACAAATCTCTAACCAGGGAGGTCGTTCAGGACGCCTTTTTGAAAACGGTTTTTCGCATTGGGGGCACGTTCATGGGCTACCAAACTGACGTTCATTTTTCCTAAATGGCTCTTTGAATACCAAAAAAGGAGTGAAGAAGAAATGTATGGAAACGGGTTGGTTTTGAGCCTCTATGGGCTCCAAATCACTTCCAACTTTGACCAGTGGCTGAGTAGTGGGTCCCTATAAAGGCCGGTATAGGTATCGAGGAGGAAAATAGTCGCAAATGGGGTCTTATTTGCGGCACGTGATTGACAGCGAACGCCTCTGGGCGGCTTGTCGTTATGGTTTCTTCAATGATCGGAGCGGTGTCAGCTACAACGATCGGATGGCCTAGTGGATAGCGTGGAGGATTCTCAATCGGATGGTAAGGGTGGTGTTGATGGTTCGACTCCCCTCGGCGTGCCAATTTTTGCATTTTTTAGTTTCGCTACCCTCGCATTCCATAAATGTCTCTGCATGAGGATAACATGGATATTTGCCATTTATGGGCAAATTCTTACCTGTAGGATCTCGCGAGTCGGTATTATAACACTATTACAATTTTCTCCTACAATTAGGCAAGGCTGCTGCCGAAAACTGATTTTTACGTGTAAGTAATTGATGAGATTATCAATTTGGTACTTAATTTAGCTGTGGTGCCATTTGACGCCGATTTGCATCTACATCACCGTTCCTGACGCGATGTCACTATTGTAAATTCGCTACAATGAGACGTTTTCGCCGCACGCTATCCTGGCGTCAGATTGCGTCAGTCGCCGCAGATAACTAAGTGTCAGAATCGTCGTTCCAGGGACGCAAATCGAATACCCCTATAGACGAAGAATCGCTGAGAAAAAATTTTCTCCGGCCCAGTTGCTTGGCTTAACCGGGCGCTCATTCTGTCGACGAATGTATGACCGAAGTCCCACACTCGTTGCCAGAGGGCGGTGACTGTAAGCATGACGTAGGCGCCGCCGGAGCTAGATCCGCATTTCGCGAATTCGCTGCGACAAAGGTCCTTCCATGGCAGTTACTAGAGTCTGGATGCATATGGAAATACTGTGGAGCAAACCATCGTGGACCTTGTTCGAACTCCTAAGAGCGGGTGCTGCACACACGAAGGGTGTCATCTCCCCTAGCCGCAAGAAGCAGAGTTGTTTTAGCGTTTTCGCAAAATTTCAAATGCACCTGGAGGGATGTCTGAATTTTTCTTTTCCCAGTGGTGCATCCTTGTTGTCAGTTTTATGTTTACTAATCAGTAAATTTTAAGGTTTGAATAGCAGGCAAAAGTAACGCTATTTCATGGATGAGGCTGCGGTGTACACAATTCAATACACACACACACACACACACCCAAAAAGTCGAAAAAAATTTTTTGAGCGATTCTTCTTCTTCGTCTATAGGGGTTATTGATGGTCCTGAACACGATTCTGACACTTATTTCTGGCGCTGACGCAATCTGACGGCAGGATAGCGCGAAACGTCTCTTGTATGGATTTACATAGTGAATTCCGTAGGAGAGTGATGTAGATGCAAATCGGCGTCAAATGGCACCACAGCTAAAATTAAGTACCAAATTGATAATCTCATCACTTACTTACACGTAAAAATCAGTTTTCGGCAGCAGCCTTGCCTAATTGTAGGAGAAAATTGTAATAGTATTATAATACTGACTCGCGAGATCCTACAGGTAAGAATTTGCCCATAAATGGCAAATATCCATGTTATCCTCATGCAGAGACATTTATGGAGGCGAGGGTAGCGAAATTAAAAAATCGCAAAAATTGGCACGCCGAGAGGAGTCGTACCATCAACACCCACCCTTACCGATTGTGATTGAGAATCCGTCGCACGCTATCCACTAGGCCATCCGATCGTTGTAGCTGAACACCGCTCCGATCATTGAAGAAACCATCCGACAAGCCGCCCAGAGGCGTTCGCTGTCAATCACGTGCCGCAAATAAGACCCCATTCGCGACTACTTTCCTCCTCGATACCTGTCATGCCTTTTATAAGGGACCCACTACTCAGCCACTGGTCAAAGTTGGAAGTGATTTGGAGCCCATAGAGGCTCAAAACCAACCCGTTTCCATACATTTCTTCTTCACTCCTTTTTTGGTATTCAAAGAGCCATTTAGGAAAAATGAACGTCAGTTTGGTAGCCCAAGAACGTGCCCCCAATGCGAAAAACCGTTTTCAAAAAGGCGTCCTGAACGACCTCCCTGGTTAGAGATTTGTCGTACCAAATGCCTTTGATTGTGGTTTTCGCTCATGTTCTTCTACAACGCACATGCCATAGGAAAGACAGACCATTTATTAATCCTGACAGGCGCCCTCTAACACACGCTCGAATGTTATAACAAAATGGATAGCGTGGGCGTGCTCGCACCTATGAATGTAATACCTCATTTAGATAAAACGTCGTTCACTAGATAAGCCAGCGCGATAACTTGCGAAGTCCGCGCATTTTTTGAAGTTGATATTAGTAGGAAACCTCTTGGAGGGTGTGACCATGAAAAGAAACAGTAACGGGTGGATGATTGAGGAAGTGAGAGAGATTAGACAATAGAAGCTTTCAACAAATGACATGAAGACAGTACCCTACTCTTCTAATTGAAAGTGTCCTACAAAGACAGTAAAAGGGGCATTTCAAAGTAGCGTTGGGAAAAGAGATTGTAATTGATTCCGAGATTCCGACAGAGAGGTTTGAATTAAACAAAGATTTCTCTATTGCACTCCTACTTGTATAGTGTCGCAAGGTATGAAAGCAACCTGGAGGTACATCCCATTTTCATTTGGTGGTTTCCTCCAGTTCTGTCGTGCTAACAGGGAAATCTATGATGGGAACAACCTGAATTTATTTTCTCTTGCATGATTTTCCTCGATATCAACAAAACTGAACGTTTCTCGAAGTTGTTATGGACTTTCTTCCGAAGGAGTCTTCCCTAAATACTCTCTGTTCCAGACTTCTATTATCCCATCCCTTCCAATTCTTCGATCGTTCAACCTTTACTGGCTCTTGTTCTGTGGCACATGTCCTTCTGGGAATGCCCTTTGCAAATGACATTTTCTAGAAATATCAACTGCTCCCAAATGACAGAGCCCCGTCCACTTTTCGCACGTGCGGCGATAGCGATGTTGAGCGGACTTACCTAATGGCGGGCTTGTCTACCGGATTTTAGGGTACATTAAGGGAGAACAAATATCGTATGCAGACACACTGAGGCCGTTAGGCAATACATGAAACAGTATTGATACGACTATTTAGATTCTTCTATATGCAGGATGGTAAGACGCGTCAGGACGGAATTCTTCGCCCTTGAGGAGGCGCTGCGTGGCGTCCTTCTAGAGGAAGGGGCACTTCTAAGTCCCTATCAAGCGGCGAACTAATACCAGGCCAGCCGACCGCGGTCCATGCGGAACGGTCGTACCTGATGCTCCGAATTTTAATGCGAAGTACAATACGAAACGAACGATGATATGATAGCATTTTCCCGGTGCTGCATGGAGATATGTGGATACCATAAGGGGGGGGGGGGAGCAAAAAAAAAAGACATACCGAGTCACATATCAGCAAAGTTTACGGAAGATACCTAAGATGTTCCTCGATAAGCAGGAGCTGGCTCTCACCCATCAGCTTCATATACACCAAAATATGAGTCTATCTCCAGTTGCATGCCCTGCTGAGGAGAGTGATGCATTTGAAATTCGATGTCATCTCCTTGATAAGCTCGAACTTCTAGTGAGGACATCACCCATGGATCGCTACCTGGAGACAGTACTCTCGCATCATGAAGACTCCATCATGGTCAACCTCCGTAACGTCGCTACGACTTGAGGCATCTTATTCTCTTACCTCCCAGCGACCGTTTGTGGTTGCTTGCAAAGACTTGTTGTTGGCGGACGTCACCTGCGAATGGAGAGATCGCGGATCTTTTCTTCGGTAGGCCCCGGACTGAAGGTGAAGCGCTGCAGTTACCATCTGAGCAATTCTCGAGAAGGAATATCCTCTCCAAATGTCGTCGCCCGTGCCTTCTCGGAAACTTTGTACTACTACAAGATTGGGACACCGCGTGGAATCAAAAGGCGTTGGGAAATCTTTTGCCCACCTGGAATGGAAGGACGTTGTGTACCTGAAGAAGGTGGAATGTCCAAACAGTTCACCTAAACTAAACCCCATCAATTACCCATATATAGGGTGGTCTACGGCGGCGTAGAAATCGACTTACCATATTATCTAACGGCGTAAGATCGCTTCCTGAGTGGCTCCACATCGCGGTCGCGTGCCAGAATCTCTCGATGGCGCTCGTCCAGAAGGCTGTGGCGGAGTATCATGATAGTATTTGATATGCTCTTTAATATGGTGGTAGAAATGTCCTATAAGAATTTAATAAAGTGTAGCTTATAGCGCCTCGAAAGTCATTGAAGAAAAGGTTTTCTTTGCCCCCCCCCCTGTATATGTAGCTGTACCTATCGTAGCGATTCCCGGCAAAATGCCCCACGGCTAACTCGTCCGAATTTGCTTTCCAGTCATAAAAGGGTCTTTCTCCACAGGTTTTTGACCGTTTTGCTTCGCTTTTTCGCCATTTTCCCCATTATATGGCACCCTGCTAGCATTTTAGACCGAGTAGCGAATTATCATGCCATATGCCTTTAAGGCTTCCATATGGGTTACATGATCATTCCTCTCTGCCTTGCTCAATCTTTTTGATGAAAAGAAAATGGGGGTGGGGAAATTTATCCTCATTCCCCTGTAATAGTACTGTCCTATAATAGTGCCTGGGCTCGATGCATCCGAGAAAAGGACAATTGGGTGGCTTCCTCTCCGGGCTTCTTTTGTTTTTGGCTGTTTCGGCACCCTAGCTGGTGAAAGCATATTTTTTCTATCATTGAAATTCTTTCCAATACCGCCTTGTTTTAGATAATGTTATCTTGAATAGCAATGGTGCTATTCACGAAAAATTAAGCGGAACTTGCTATGATAACGTCATTCTCAGAACTGCTAGGATCTTCAACGTTCTTTAGAGCTGGGAGTTACATAATACATCGGCTTCTTTTTCGTATGTACACCCTCATTGTCAGTTGCATGCCCCAAGAAGAAAACACTTGGTTGCGGAAGTAATCACTTTTTGCTTTTAATCGTAGACCGGCTTTCCTCTCGCTACTGCTTACCTGTTGCCGCAACTCCATGTGACGTTCGCGCGCTTTTGTACCTATCATGGCGTCGTCAGTATAGCAGAAGGCTTTTTTGCCTAGCCCCTCTTTCAGTACTGCGTCCATAACTTTGTGGAATACAGCTGGCTCCCGCTGAGACCGAAGGGAATTGCTGTAAATTGATATAGGCCTTATGGCGTGGTGAGGGCAGAACCATGTTTTATGCTCTCATCCAGCGTATCTGCTGGTAGCCGCTGCACATGTCTAAAGTATAGCTTTCCTGCTGAACTTTCCAAGGTTGCATATATTGTATGCAGTGGATAGGAGTTTTGTTAGATGTTTTCTTGAGTTGGTCGACCATTAATCGGTGATAATAGTTCTGTCTTACTTCTGGACTACTACGATAGGAAAGCTTAATCTGAGCTTTTCTTTTCTGTTGTTTTCCTATCTTCTATGTCCTGTAACATTTTCTTCAGTCTACGCGGTAGACCCAAAAAGACGGGTCATGTCCTCAATTTGTCTGGCTCGCTGTGTTCTGACTGGCTTGCTATCTCCAGTGAGCTTATTTTCACTAAATTCCGGTTGAGTTCCCTCTCACACGCTACAAACACGTCATCATAACGCGCTAAAGTTTGCAAGTTCTTATTCAATGCCATTTTCTTGTCTATTTTGTCGTATTGGTTCGCATAACAGCTTTTGCTTCTCATCCGACATCATGTTGCAGTTTTCTTGATCGAGCAGGCTCCTTCTGTTACCCATTTCTCCCATCCCCATTTGCCCACCTTTTCGTCTTTCTGAATTACCATGGGGTGATGGTCATGATTTTGTATAGGGACAGTTATGTCTTGAATTCGCGCTCTGTATATTACGCTGTTTGCAAATTTTATTTGGCCACATTACGCCTACTTCGGTCCTGCCCGGAAAGCCGCAGACAGCACAGTGGTGATAACAACCCTGTATGCTCCCGAAATTCGATTCGGAGCTGCATGCTTTTTTCAATTTTTTTTACTTCTTCTGGCTGTGGTTTTATGACAACTCGGGCTCCGAGTTTGCATTCGTCCCCAGCAGAATGACGTTGATTTTCTCCTTTGAGAAATGGAAAACGATTTCACTGCAGTTGCCTTGTTGCAGTTCTATTGGGATTCGTACTATGCCTTGAAGTTTCATGGGATTGCTGTAAGCGTCATATAACTGCGAACGCCAGTATGGGACGCCTCCAGCAATCCCAGCTTCGTTGACCTGTAATTGGTGGTTCATTTCTACACAATATTCTTCGCCTTCCGATCACATCCATCATGTCTCGACCCTCAACCCGGCGGGTGACATGCGGCATCTGTGCTTTGACTTCTGCGACTTCCTTTTTCAGCTGGAATATGTTCGTTTCAAGCATGCTGGACAAGCTAGATATCACTTCACCATCTCTCTCGAAATTAGTCGAAAATGTTTAAATTCTTCTGAACTATCTTCTCCTACTTCCCGCAGTACACTTTGGTACACTTGCTAAATTTTTTTCACTTCCTGCACCTTAGCACTGCAAGCGTAATGTGAGCGCATGAATACTCTGCGATTCCGCTTATGGCAGTGCCTGATGGTTCTCTATGATTTCTTGATACTCTGTGTTCGTTTGGGTTTTTAGTCAAAGAGACAGGTATATTTCTCAGTTATTACATTCTTGATTACTTCTTTGGAACACAGCGACTCTGTGAGACTTCTTTTCTCGCTTCTAGCTCTTCATCATTCGAGCATTCCTTCATTCTTGCTTCCTTCTGCAATCATACAGGCGTCTCGAGACTCGCCAGAAAAATGCTTCTGTAGAAAGAAATTTTGGCTCATCTGGCCCCAATGTGGTCCCTCATCGCCCATCTTCGTACCAATCACCAATCACGACGCGTACACAGTCCGTTAGAATTTATCAATAAAAAAATCAACGACAAAAGGCAGAAAAAAGGCGGGTACTCGACCGGAGCAGCGTGTCAACTGAGGGGCGTCGAGGGGCGCTAGCGCCATCGATTATTTGGAGATCACACATGCCCTGATAATCTTGTTTCATTTTTTTTACATATCGTATATATAGTACCGAAAACAAAACTTGAAACAAGTCAAAGTCGCAAGCTTTCAGTAGTTTTGTCGGGGTTATTGGCTTACACATAGAAACTTTTTTTTCAGATCAACGGCGCCTGGAAAATCTATTCCAAAAAAATGGAGTAGGTTGATCGAAGTCGTTGTTGGTACAGAATGGTAGAGATTATTACGATATGGCTCCGCTAGCATGTTGACATTGGATCCACTTTTGAAGTCCGTTAGGCTCGTAAAAAGTAACAAAGAAAATGTAAGAAAAGCCCGCTTGCTTTTCGCGGACTTTCGATATTTTTTCAAAATTTTTGCATTTTAGGGCTGCTGCGTGAAGCCCGCCCACTGTGGAGGCTCCGCCCACTTTTCAAAAATGGTGCAAATCGGCAGTATAGAGCCTTGGCTTGCATGCTAGGGTATTGCTGATCATTCGGAATAAACTTTGCCGGATTTTCTTGTTCCGAGTGACGAACGAGACCCTAGCATGCAAGCCAAGTCTCTATACTGCCGATTTGCACCATTTTTGAAAAGTGGGCGGGGCTCTTCAAATGGGCGGAGCCTCTCACAGTGGGCGGGGCTTCACGCAGCAGCCCTAAAATGCAAAAATTTTGAAAAAATATCGAAAGTCGCGAAAAGCAAGTGGGCGTGGTCAGCCTAGATTGCCAAACCCTTTAGAAAATGGGCGGAGTCGGCCATGTGTCAATGCCCGGTCGTTTCCAGTCAGAGTGTTTGTGGGAAACAGCAAAAGCAGAAGTTATGAAACAAGATTTGAGAATCTATGTCCGCGCTGACAAGTGGGCGTGGCCGTCGGGGCGGGGCTCGCAGTGATGTCTGGCGCTGA
>MU913092.1:10886-33502 GCA_036418165.1 Cooperia oncophora
GACCATCACTGTTAAATTCCTCATAAGCGAAAGTGTAGGAGCACTACCTAGAGCACATTGTGAACTACTGAGCAATGATTTATTGTTTTGAAAAAATTTCTTAATAACAAAAGTATGTGGACACTTAACAAAAAACAAAAGTATCATGGAAATTAAAACTTGGTGCTCCCTCCCGCGTTCACTATTACTTCGAACATTCTGTCTGGCATGCTGTGGACAAGATTTGTGATAGTGTCTTCGTCGATTTAATCCCATGCAGCCACTACCGCCTCCTTGAGGTCTCGCACGCTGTTGTACTGCCGATTGTTCATGTAAATTCGTCGAACCATAATTCCCCACAGGTTTTCGATTGGGTTGCAGTCAGGAGAACATACCGGCCAATCCATCACTTTGATACCATTGCGTTGGAGCCATTTTCTAGTAGAATTTGAAACATGCACGGCGGCGTTGTCCTGCTGCAGCACATGTGTCCTGGGTCGTGGCCCACTCAGAAAAGGCAAGAGGTTGGATTCGAGCACTCCTTGATATTCCTGACTGTTCATACGGCACGATGGGAAGGCGAGCTCTAACTTTCCGCTGGTTCCAAAACCACCCCACACCATCAAAGAGCCGCCTCCGAAATTTCGCCTCGAGAACAGCAATGGATCGCGACGAAGGTCTCTCCAGTAGTGCCGATATCCATCTGGACCGTCGAGATCGGACTTTTTTTCATCGGTGAAGATAACCTAAGAAAGAAAAGCGCATGGGATGTTGCCTTTCTGATTTTACAAATTTCTCAAAAAGCTTCACCTTGTCCCACGACGTCGCCATGTTTGCACGCGCGAAGTTCAGTCTCGCCAGCTGGTGTTGGGCAGTCAGGCGAGGAGCTTTCTTCATGGTCTCTCGTGTGATATGCTCATTTGATCGAATATAGCGCCATATCGTCATTTTTGAGACCGGTAGATTAATTGCAGCATGGATCTGTCTCACAGAAAGGGGGGAGTTTGAGGCGACCCGCGCTATTCTTCTGATGTCTTTTGCGGACAAAGATCGAGGACGCCCCGAAATATGTGCTGAATGGTAGCCATCAGGATTCTGGAGGTATTTACCAACGCACGTCGCCGAACGTCCGAGCTGTCTTGCAATTTCTCTATTTGAGTGTCCAGCAGCACTGAGAGCTCGAATCTGAGATTGTTCGTCTTCGGAGAGAGTACTGCCACGACGAGGCATGAGTACAGATTAATGGGGAGCAGAGACGATAGATATGGGTTGCAGATTTGGAGTCAAACTTTGAACTTTCTCAGGTGTCCACATACTTTTGTTATTAAGAAATTTTTTCAAAACAATAAATAATTGTACAGTAGTTCACAATGTATTCAGAAGTAGTGCATTCCTATACTTTCGCTTATGAGGAATCTAACAGTGATGGTCTCAGATCGCAAAATCCAAAGGCAACTTCGCAAAATCAAAATTTGAGGTGTCCACATACTTTTGTTACGCACTGTATAAAGGGTGATCCTATTATGGAGATAGGTTTACCAAAGTCGTGGCTATCACGCTTCCTGCTGTTTAGACTTGGGGAAAAGCAAGCTTGGGTGATAACGCTTATAAGACGCTGTTGCTCAACTGTGCTTTCTACCTACTTTGTCAAACCGAGTGAGGTGCATACAGCACCCTCAGCCCTATCGTAAATGCTCATCTCAAACGAGATCAGATGTTTAGGAGCGTTCCGATCTGTGAGGGCTCAGAGATCGGGAGTTTGGGAACATTCCATTTTGTGAGCGCCCTTCAGTTTAGTGGGTCGAAGACTTCCTCAAAATCTAGGAAGGCTATGTGGTGGGTGTTATTGTTCGATAACTGCTGTTTAACGCCGCAGTGCGCGATCCGAAAGTTATCACAAGAATGCTGAGTTATGGGCAAAAGTCGGACCACGGACGGGATTCGAACCCGCATCTTCTGCTTACCGGGCAGTTGCGTTCCCTATTACGCTACCGGGGCCACTTTTGACCTCTCAGCTCAATGGCTATTTGTACTCAAGTGGTCTGCCTACTGGCTCTGCCCGGTAAGCAGAAGATGCGGGTTCGAATCCCGTCCGTGGTCCGACTTTTGCCCACAACTCAGCATTCTTGTGATAGCTGTGTGGTGGGTTTACGCTTTTTCTTTTTTCTTCTCATACCTCTCTCAAATGTCCGGCAGTAAACATGGCTTTAGCCGTGGACTATTCTGCATGAAACCCATCTGTCCTTTTGAGATAGGACATATTCCCTTAAACTTCACTTGAGCGATCGCTGGTGCAGCTCCATGGTATGTGAAGCTGTTTCGTGCCGCCGTAATTTGAGCACTGCGTCGGACTTTCCTTCTGCTCGAGGAGTGGGACGTTTGTGCAGCTTCTCCATGCACTCGTATGTCGATGCTTTGATCGATATGGGCGGACCAAGTGCCTCCCCATCCCCCATTCGTCCTAATACTTGGCGGACCTCACCCCCTAGTCAAGCCCTATAGGACCTGCTATTGTTTCTGCATCTGTGATGTCCTTGTAGAGCAATTCTGTGATTAATGGTAGCCCTCCATTTATCTCTTACTTTGACTTGCTCCCTTAGGATGCAACCTTTACAACTCTGACAGTTTCTGCCACTGATGTCTTGGGTAGCGCGATGTCGCGCCCTAGCTATGCGGAAGACGGACTTGTCCTCTTTGAGCTTTCCAAATCCTTGAACTAAGTATACAAATTTCGCGCACTTGTCCTCTGCTACGGTTGCCTTAACGAACGTTTTGCAATCCTTATATGCAGCGAGGTCTTCTGGGTTACATGACTTTGGCGTTCACTTGTACGCTTCCTACTTTCGCTTCATTACATGCTGAATCTCACTTATCTCTATTGTTCATTCTGGTTGTTCTAGTGAATGTCCAATATGCTTCTCATGCTTTTCTAGCTGAAAGCTCCGTCTCAATTGCCAGGCAACCCAGAATGACAATCGATATGAGCACCCCTACTTCACAAGTGACATACTACCGTTTATACCCCACTGCGGACTGTAGAATGACAGAGCGTGACGTGCGTCTCCTCAATATGTCGCCATACGTAGACAATGCAGTATCTTCATTTTCTACCGACTAGCGTTCTAGTGTGAGCACACTTTATTGCATAGAAGGTGGAACCACTGTTGAATCTGTTCTTTACGGTATTGGGGTCTTCTCGAGGGATCTGACACGATGTCGGAACCGCTAGAGTTGACGAGGCGCTTGGTGGGGTAGGTTGCGAATCTAAAACTTGAAACATGTTCAGGCCTCTGAAGACGACGATTGAGTCGAAACGTTAGGCCAAACTGAATAAAGGTTCCACCTAGCAACTAAGCAGTTCTCTCGCTTCAAAGGCAGATCTGTCGGTTACTATTCGTAGGTAGTGGAAATCAGATACGAATGTCAACGTGTTTTGTATTCAGCAACTGAGAAAACAGGAAGAAACCGTCTCTGAATGACACCTTTTCGATTCTACTCCAATCACTAGACTCCTAGGTCCGCACAGGGCGGCGAGGTTCTGGGCCAGCGCAGTTCGACGGTAATCACACGAAGTGCAAAAGAAGCCTGGGTTAGGCGCGATGCGAAGCCAAGTGGGACAAGGTGGCAGGTACGGTTAAAGAACAAGGAGGTCCAGCAAACTTTCAGAATGTCGCGTTATGCTTCAGTTAAGGTCTTGGCCATTCGTTTAGAGAGGAAGTCCTCTGAGTAGTTGGCAGTGCTGCTCGTCCAATGTCGATTCTGTCTATGCCGCATTCATCGAGATATCTCTGCAGTGCCACACTGAAATTCCGCCCCAAAGCCCAATCCGCTAAGCATAGCTCGTTATCTGGTTTTGCTCTGTGCTCGCGTTTCTCCGTTCGACTAGCACTCTTGTGGCTGTGCCTGTCTAATCAGTTACCTACGAAATACTATGCAAGTGCGCGCCGTGACTCGAAAACAGCGTCCCTTAACCCATTGTGTAGCACGTATCATAGTCAAGCCAACCAGCCATATTGGGATGACTGCGCGCCGCCATCCTCGGGGTAACGCCAAAGTTAGGGTTGCAGTGGGCAGCGCATGGAACAGGATGTACAGGGCACACATGATTCGTGCTACGCCCCACCCACTGTGGGCGGGGCATCCGCCGAAAGCGAGCGAAGCACGACAAAAGCTTATAATTCAGTCCCAAACCGGTCCAGCAATGGGAAATGATTAACTAAGGTGAACAAGAGGTTCACAGAAACTGGGACAGGCGCATCCGGAAATGCTGGAGCTTACGCGAGATGCGCGGTAATTGCTACGAACTTCCCTAGACTGGTCCTGATAGAGTTTGCAAGTCGGTATCCTTGGAGAAAAGGAATATCTGGCGGCAGTTGGTGTGTCTGCGGTGTGTCGAAACCTGCCCACAGTAGGCAAAGCGAGCTCCTTCGCATGAGGTGCTCGCTCAAAAAATATCACTTCTGTTAAGAGCACTCCGGAGACTGGGATGAGGCAGCGTTCACACTTCGCGACGCAGGCATCGTTTCGGTCGCATGTTTAGCGCGATCGGCTCAATAGAAAGCATGCGCATCGATCATCGAATTGGGGCGCTGTCGTCGCGAATTATGAACGCTGCCCAATGGAAGATGATCGTAATTGGCCAGCGGTTGAGCAGTGGTAGGTAGGCAAAGTTGCAGGTTCGGGAATCAATTCCAGAGCGCCCCAGAGGCCGGGAAAAATGGAACAAGGTTAGCTATAGGGAAGTAGGTGCAATGAAGGAGACACATTCGTAGTGAGCGGAGCACTTACCGAGGTGGCGAAGGTTAAAATTAGAATCGGTCTAAGAGCGCCCCAGTTGAAAAAAATGACCTTTTGCTCTTGTCAGCCATTATCATACTGTCCTATCAGTCACCATCGGTTGTCACGTTAACGATACCAGGCGGATCCCCGGCTGACCCCACTGCTCCTCTTTCTACAGCTCAGCTTGGCCAGGTGCGGCTTCACCGAGCTCTCCATCTTTCATTGTTTTGGAATGTTCAGCTAATGCCCGCATATCTCTCATCTGTGCACTTAACGCTTTTGGAGCGTTGACCATAGACGAGAGGTAGTCAGACCATGTATTCCTTAACAAAGAACGAACGAACTGTGGCCGCGCCGATTAGCGAAGCCACTGCGCCGACTATGCGAAGCCGAATTAAAGAAGGAGAAGTGCCGGCGTCAGGAGGGAATCACTGCTTTTGGTAGAGCGAATATTACTCATAAATCCGCGTTTGACTTTTTGATATTGTCATTGTTATTGAATGCTCCATGCTCATTAATCAGGTAGACTTGATTTATTAAGACACATGGTACGCTCAAACACATTGAGGGTGTATGAGACTATCAGCCCCCAGCTGTCGATGTGTCGTGGTTTCCCCGCCCGAAACTGCACGGGGTCAGAGTACGGGGCCGTGGGAAAGTCTAATTCCTTGCTACACCGCCCAAAATGCAACTCGCGGCGCGCGCGTGTCGCGCGCAGCTCTCTTGGCTTTTTGCCAAGTCCTGTAATTGCGCTTTGGAATACAAGTAAAACGCAATTTCCTGATGCGGATAACATTTTAGGTGCTGCAAAATAAGAACCGAAGATGATGACGAGGGCTAGAACTCAAGAGCAACTGTGCTGCTTCTGCAATATCCCTCAGAGGCCGCGCATTCCCACAAAACATGACAATAAAAACGGAAGTGTTCCACTCGTTAGTTTAATACAGTGAGCTAACGCCGCGCGTGGGAAGGTACGTTCAACGTGTGTCTAACTTCGAACCGTAAGAAGTACTACTTTTATCTGCGATTTAACCACAAAACGATTATACCAGACTTCACAATGAACGTATGTTAAAGAAACTAAAGGCACTAAACGGCATCCTATCCTACTATATATAATCCGCTATGTGTGTGTGTGTGTGTGTGTGTGTGTGTGTGTGTGTGTGTGTGTGTGTGTGTCACGAAATTCATAGCGAGCGTCGCAGAAAAGATAGGATGACAGTTCCAAGAAGTGATATACATGGCAGGACGGGAACACTTTTGGGGTGTCAGGAGGTGATAACACTTGATAAGATACGATAAGGGGCCGTAGAAGGGGAGGGTGACTGAATTCGTAGCGCAAGTTGCAGCAGGTGTGGGACCGTGATTTCAAGGAGTGATATACATGGCAGGACGGGAACACTTTTGATGGGTGACAGGAGGTGATAACACTTGATAAGATTCGATAAGGGGCCTTAGAAGGGGGGGGTGACCAACATCTAGCGCAAGTTGCAGCAGCTGCGGGACCGTGATTTCAAGGAGTGATATACATGGCAGGACGGGAACACTTTTGATGGTGACAGGAGGTGATAACACTTGATAAGATTCGATAAGGGGCCTTAAAAGGGAGGGTGACCGAATTCGTGGCAAGTTGCAGCAACGGCGGGACCATGATTTCAAGTACTGATATGCCGTAGGGTGGGGCTGGCAGAAGCTGATAACAGTTGATAAGATCCGATAAGGGGCCTCGGAAGAGGAGGGTCATCAAATTCGTGGCGCAGGTTACAGCAACAGTGGGAACTCAGATCCGTGAGGTGATATAGGGTGTGGGACGGGAACATTATTGGCGGGCGACAGAAAGTGATAACAGTTGATAAGATACGGTAAGCGGCCTCGGAAGGGGAGGGTCATCAGATTCGTAACGCAGGTTACAGCAACAGTGGGACCTCTGATCCGAGAGGCGATACAGGGTGATATGATAGTGATACGGGACGGGAGTGTTATTGGCGGGTACGGAAGTGATAGGAGCTAAAATTGACAAGGTAGCATGGGAAAATCCGCTTCACCGCTCACAACAACAATGCGATCGATATGACTCAAGTATAACGATCTCAGTGATTCCAACAGAACTCATTCCTCACTGCTTATTAGTAACGACATCGTGTACGACCGCTAAGCCAGCTCTATTCCAAATGCATGTGGTTTGTTTACAGAGATGTATGAACAGCAGCAACTGACTTTATCACTCTTACCACAATTATCTTCCATCAGCAACTTCAGTGAGGGCCATTTAAAGGGTTCCACTGCTGAATGCGGTAGTGCATTCCAAAGCAAGACGCTTTAGGAAGACAGATTGCATAAATTATAGGCTGCTTCAGTGGCTGTATAAACAGGCTGCACTTTCCGTGTAGGTTATGAACGTACCAGTCGGATCGCTGGCTAAGGCCGGCTTTCCTCCTTCTGTGATGCGGGGGGGGGCGCTGCTGCTGCTTCTGCGCCTTGACGGAACAAGCGCTGCTTTTCAGTTCTTGGCTGATGCAGAAGATTCCTTTGAACAGTGTGGTTGGTCAACGATCCTTAACTTAGCACGCGGCAAATCCGCATGGCCCGGCGAAGCCGGGCCATGTCACAGAAGGAGGAGCGCCCGGCGACAGCCGGGCGATCCGACTGGTATATATATAATCCGCTAAGTGTTGTCTGTGTGTGTGTCTGTGTGTGTCACGAAATTCATAGCGCCTGTCCCAGTAGCAGTGAGACAATGATTTCAAGAAGTGATGTACGGGTGTGACGGGAACACTATTGGTAGGTGACAGGAAGTTATATCAGTTGATAAGATTCGATAAGGGGCTGTAGAAGGAGAAGGTCACTATAATCATAACGCAAGTGACAGCATCAGCCTGCTCTCGATTTTAAGATATGATATAGAGGATAGTCCAAGAACATCATTAGTGGGTCACAAAAACTGTAAGCTGCTGATAAGATTCGATAAGGGGCGTTAGAAGGAAAAGGTTACCATATTCACAGCGCAGGTCACAGCAGCAGTCAGCTCTTGATTTCGAGATATGATATAGGATGAGGGCCAAAAACATTATTGGTGGGTAATAAGAACTGTGAGCTGCTGATAAGATTCGATAAGGGACGTTAGAATAGTGAGGTCATCGTATTCATAGCGCAGGTCACAGTATCAGCGAGGCGTGCGTTTCAGCAAGTGATATAGAGAGTGAGTTGGGAACATCAACCGTGGGTGACTAGAAGCGATAACTACTGATAGGGGCTGATAATGGAGGTTGCAGTCGTCGTCGCTGTTCAAGGTGGTTCACGCTCTCAAATCATAGAGATTTAGTGATGAGGACATTGATGACGGGTGACAGGTAATCTTATCAATCGATAAAAATTGATACCATCTGCGCTAACTTCTCACCGCTTTAATGCCGAGTATTCGAGGCTCAGATCATAGCGAGACAGCCGACGGCGAGCCATGAGTATATAGTCGGCGAAAGAGTTGTCGAGCGGGGGGGGGGTATCCAATAACTATGCAACGTATATCCCACGGGCGTACAGAATGCATATAGTGCATATAAAACAAAAAATTAATACGACCCCCTTTTCCACAAGAAAAAATCAACTATCAAAATAAATTTGTCTTACCCCACCCCAAATACGACCCCCTCCCCAGAGCAAAAGTACGACTCCCCCATGTGTTTCACACAAGGATGCTGTACCCTGTCTGTGTGTTGTATGGCCGTTATGGCGCGGACCGCAAGTATAAGCGTTTACTATGGAACGCAGGATCCGCAGGGTTGCTCTATCTGTTATGATTGTACCAATACAGAGCTGTATGAGCAACGCAGTGATTGGAAGAGTTCCGTTCCCCAATATGGAGCGCGCCTGCCAGCTCGGCGAAGCAGAGCTAGGAGAGCTCAGCGTTAGCCGGGCGATCCGACTGGTATTCCAGTAAAAGGGTACAACACGAAAATAATATAAATGACACAAGTAGGAGAAAGAGACTATGACGGTCCTAGGAGATCCCTACGTTGAACTACCATTAAACAGGACGTCTCCCTGGGTAGAGGACCGAGCCGGCTCTCCGGTCCATTCTCCAGTCGACTCCTCGCTTGCCTCCTCCGCCGCTTCCTCACGCCTCCTGAAAACATTCAGATGAGTCATGGCTTCGTCACCCTTACTCGCCGCCGCCATGAGGCGCGGCTTACACCTCCCCCTTTACCGAAAGTCCGACCCGGACTTTCAATGTAGAAAAAAGGAACGGACTTACCGGAACAGGCTAGTGAGGGGGATTCAAGTAACGGTTGACATCCTTGAAGGGGACCACGGCATTCAGCGAGTCGGCCCATTCCAAAACTCTGCTCCATGTCGGGATGCGCCGAAGGGAGTCGGCGTGGCCAAAGATGAATTGGCCGTGCCGACACCGGGAGACCGCCACGTTCAGTCGGCGGTAATCGTCCAGGAAGTCTGCCGTCTCTGAAGAGAATCCTGTTCTAGTGGTAAGGATTATAACAACCTCTTTCTCTCGGCCCTGGACGGAATCCACTGTTGTCAGCTCCACATTCAGAGTGTTCAGCTCGTCCTTCATTTGTCGATACTGTTCCCTGTAAAACGAGATTACACAAATAGAGGCAGCTGGGATTCCTTTGAACAATAGCTGCCTTATGAAGTACGTGCAGAGGCGAGCTTCGGTCGTGTTGAAGTGGGACTTGCTAGGAGCCTGCATGGAGTCCCCGATGGTATCGATGAAGAGAAAAGGGACCCCCCCCTGGTGGGAAAATTCATCACTGCCAGCAGCATCTGCCGGGATGCTGCTTGTGTGCCGCTTACTGGTGATCGCAGCAACGGACGAAGGCTTCGGCAGACGCTGGGAGCACTGTTGTCTGAGAAACCCTGACTGGGATCGACTGGATCACGGCGTCACCTGGGGAAGCGGAGAGAATCTTTACCTGTTGGTCCGCTACAGAAAAGGTTCGAGTGCTGTAGTCGATTGACCAGGGAGGGAGCCTACTTAGCAGGTCGTTGCCCAGAATTATGTGGTAAGTCCCGGTCCCTTCGGGAATGCAATCCGATTCTGAGAAGTAAACAGGGTGCTCGAACGAAAGGGATCCAATCTCGAAAGAGAGTGAAGCACAACCGAGGAGATGGACCGGCACCCCTGCCATGCCTACGGCAGTTGTTATGTCACTCTCGATTACGTTGAAGGCTCCAAAGAGAGGTGCCGTGGCAGCTGAGGTGATCGTTATGGAGGTGTCCACTAAAGGCGAGCACGCTTATATGTTTACTCGGATTGGGATCTGGGTCACAAAGAAGCGGCCTTGTCTAGAAAGGTAGAGGACGTTCACAGGGCTCATCTTCGCTCGCGGAGGCCAGGAGGATGTGGAATCAATTGCCAGCTGGGCCAGCTCCACGTCGGCATGACCTAAGCTTTGAATTGCACTGATCCGAGGGATGGTCAGCCTCGGCAAGGTGGTCGCGGGCCCAACCGCTGAAACAGTACATGGCGTACTGATCTGCGTGTGGAAGAAGGGCAACCGGCCCCTGGGAATGGAGCTGCGAGTAGATGTCGAGGATGGTTTTAACGACAGCCAACGATACTATGGCACAGCATACAGCTACCCATATGTCGAAGATGGTCCATGATCCCAAGAAGAAGGACAAAATCGTGGATGGCAACGAAGAAGAAGAGGTCGAAGAGGTTACGTAGTCGTCATCATGTCGCGGTGTAGCCAAGCGAAGAAAGTGGTCCGGTGTAGCTGAAGACCATAGCTCTTGCCACTGATGGTCCTGGACCAACTCGCTGAGATTGGTCAGGATCAAGTTGTGGAAAATAGTGAGCGGAAGGGCCAGGGCAGAGGCGTTGATCGTATCTGGCATCCCCACGTACTGCACACTGGACTCGGGCACCACCAGGGTTTTCCCAGTGAATGTGTTGAATTGTAGAACCGTCGCCATGCGAAAAGTAGATGGGGGCCACAGAAGCACACGGCACCGACGAAGCCTCCTTGCGATATTACCCGTGTTGAGGGGTCGATGAAAGACTCAACAGTAGACCCGCTGGGCAGGGAGATCTCAATACGTGGTTTAGTGAAACACGTCCCATTAAATGGAATAAGGCGCCAGCTACGAGGAGGAACAGGCATGCAACGATGGATCTGCACGAGGTCATTGCCCAGGAACGTGGCAGCAATATCAGTCCTGGACAGGAGGCTGCGCAGAGTCAACGTGGGATTGGCGGAGAGGGATGCATGCAAAGCGAACGCTAGAAGGTTGGTTCTATCACACAATGCCAGTAGTGAGTGCTGGAAAAGCGCCGCTACGGCTGACCCTACCGATCCCTCGACCGCAAGGAGCTGCGCAGCCAGCTGGTTGGAAGTAATTATGCCGGCACCGATTTGAATGGAACGTGAAAATCGATTAGACGCGAGCACGGCGTACCCCTGGTCTGATAGGGTGAGCTGAGATCCACAGTCGTAGATGCGCTCAGGGCACGCCATCCTTGTGATCTTCACAACAGGGGGGGGAGTCGTATTTGACCTCGAGGGAGGGGGTTCAGCTTCAGTGATGAAAGACTTACCCATGTGAAGAACCTCTGAAGAGACCCACACAAGACAGAAGCAACCTGCCAGCGCAGAAGTGGGGAACGGGCGATGACAGGAAATACGATGGCCTCCCACAACGACGTCATGAATTAATAAAAAAAGGTAAAGGATAAAGTCTCCGCCGTTGATCAACCCCTTTGTGGGATGCGGCACGCATTCTACTTCCATTCAGAATCGTAGTGGCTTATTGAATGCGATGTGGCCTATACAATGACTTGCGGTGGCCAGCCGATGTACAAGTCAGTGTTTTATCCTCCCAGACGAATCTGGTACCAATTTACCGTCCCCGGAGGAAAGAAGGCTTGGTTGGCCTAGGCGAGAGTCGACCCGGGATTTGAACCCGGCATCGCGCGAGTGGTAAGCGCGCCACTTGTCACTACACCACCTCCGCGCCAATGAATATCCGCCATGAATAATAAACAGATGAAAATACACTTCCGGACCTTTCTATCGCAGAAGCACATCTACTTGCACGGAGGAAGCCCTTTCTAGAAGTTGCACCTTCCCAATAGCTCTGCGTGAAAGCGCTATGCATGGCGCATTGCAGAGGTGATGCCAATTGGCGTCCAATGAACTATTTCCTGATATCCTTGGCAAAAACATGCGTTTTAAAGCATACCAAAACCTTTACACGAACTAGCACAGTTCTTTTTTTACGAAAGGCCGTGTATGAAGCTTGCCATGGATGTCCAAAGCGTAGCGACTTGTGGTTGGCCCCCATGATCACGCAAGGGTCACAACGGGGAAAATTTCTAGAAAAGAAATGTTTTTGAAATCGCTCAAACTCAGGTAACAAGAGCCAACCTAGCTCCACTCATTCCCACTTTCCCCTCTCCGAGAGCTTTACTTTCAACGAAGTTATGGGTGTTCAAAAGAGGGTACTTTTCGAGTATTTGGCTTGAAATTGGCTGCAGGCTACTGTATTGCAAGCTTGTTGCATTGAATGTGCAGCAAGAAGAAATATGCTTCCGTTCCCGAGCGTAATTTCCGGACGAACGTTACGCGATGTTCCGAGTGACATCGCGGAATGTCAACACACACTCCGCGATCACAGTTTGAGTTCACCATTAAATATCCGGACAGTGAAGGAAAGAGTGAACTCACCGAAGACGACTCAACCCAAACTTCAGGAACAGACAAGTATTTGGAAAAGTTACGTCTACTGAACGAAGTATTACGCAATTTCACACTCGTCACTTCGAGCGTTGTTTAACTCCCAGAAAATAGGTGGATGAGCTGGAATACGAGCGAGACGACTAAGATCGGATCGGTCCGAAACAGACTGAATAAAAAGTATCGCGCCAGTTTTTTGAAATTTAGTACCACTGGCATATCTCGTCCACCTCCTCTCTATCGATGAGACAACTTTCATGGGCGTTCCCTCTTCGGCTTACGACGACCGTAGCGCCCTCGTCGTTCACTGTCGAGCCGTAAAGGAAAAACAATCTCGTAAATTGCAGATCAGAATTTTCGTTTGAAAAAAGATTTATGAAAACGAAGTGAAAAAAAGACTACAAAATAAAATTCGAAGTGGATCACGGGGTACTGGATACCCAAAGAATAGTTCTTGCGTTTGCGTGCTCGTAACGCTTTCGGGATTCCTTGGGGGTTCCAAAATCAATCGTGAGTTCTCGCACTTCAAACGCAAAGGTTCTGTAGAGGGAGAGTTACTTTTTTCAAAAAGTGATATAAATTTTAGAAAGCTCTGCAGTTTACGAGATATTTTAGCTTATTTGGGGAATTTTTGAACCTATAAAAGTTCTGTTCCTTCCGTAGCCTTGCAAGTAGGCCGAAGTATGCTTCCAGAACGCATATTGTTGTCGAATAAATGGTTTGCTCACCGCCGATAACTCTTCGTTTATCCATATAATCAAGTGTGTTCTTAGGGTTCAGAAGGGTCCATACCATAGCCTACCTACATGTAAGTTGTACAATTCAGTCACCGAATTTTTCTGACTGTCTAATATTGCTAATTTATTGTTTTTTATGCTTTCCTACGCTCATCCTGGTTCTCTACAGCAAGAATTCCGCTCTTTGTAATATAGCGTTTAACTTGGTGAGCTGCTCAATGGTGATTCTCTGCTTGCAAGTGTCGCCCACCTAGCGTTGAAGTATGACCCTATATTCCCTGTTTGCTGCATAAAAAGGCAGACCGACAGTGGCACTCATCTCCTGACGTTTGCAATCTAACAACTCTTCACACGAGCCATCCTTGACAGAAACGGCAAAATGCTAGACAAAGGACAGCTGTACGAGCATTTAGGGATCCGATGTCATGGGTTACGGATTTGATGATCAGAAGATGACAGGAGGGTACTTGCCGCCTAAGCACGCAGTCTAGTATCGATCGACGCCGGTTTTGTCGCTACTGACTAGGGAAGGTCGCCAGGTCGAAGTGGCCATTTGTAATGAGATATAGCTCACTGGACGTGGTTTTGGACGCTGATCTCGAATCTGCCTTTGAAATTTGCAGAACGATTCTCTTAAAGAATCATGGAGCTATTTTCCCTCACGTCTGCCGAGCTACCGGCCATGGGATAGGATCCCTGCCAGGCCGAATTTTTTTGCTTCTTGCAGGAACATGGCAAAAAAGGTTGTGGCGTCACCACTTCATGAGGGTTCACCTGAACTTACCTGGAAGGGGACTTGCGCGCACTTGTTATTGCGCTGGGGCGAATTGTGATCTAGAAGAAGATTTGGGTGCACAGGCGCCCGTAGTGCACGATACAGGCGTGCGCTAAGCGATTGTCATATTCGTGTTTAGCAGGTCAGACTGCGCTTAGGTACAAATTTCTAGCCACATCTGGCATTTTGACCTGATTCTAAAAAGTGGAGCATCTTGGAGTGCAGTTCAATTCATGTTCACAGCTACTCAGCTACTGATAGTTCTCCTGTTGAAGCCTCATCTTACCATTTCTGACGAATTCGTTTCCTTATTCCTACACTTCCCTGAAATCCAAAAGCAAGGTCCGCCCGAAAACAAGGAATCGATTATATGCTTTCTACAGAACGCCTGGTGGTCATGATTCTACCAACTGCTGCCTCACTTTTGCGAGTTAGGTCAAAACCGAATTTGGCTAGAAGTCTGTTTCTAAGGGTAGTTTTACTCCCTGAACAGGAATGTCACTCCCGTTTGGCGCACAAACGTTTGTGCGCTACGAGAACCCGTACACAGATAGTCGTGGTCGTAGGCGCCCAGTCTTCTAGAATTACCTAGGACACCGAGTGGATTCGTGAAATACGATCATACAATCTTGAAAGTGTTTACTAGACTCGAAATAGGCGTTCTTCACAACATGCGAAAACGTGTCTCTCTCAAAACCATACCTTCTCACGCCCGCGAAGCAACACTCTACCTCTATAAAATGTGCCGATAGCAGTGGATGCGCTTCGCGGTTATTCACGCGAATTGGCTGGCAACGCGCTTGACTTCATGTCCTTTTATTCAAGAAGCTTTCATAACTTCGTTCAGGGAATCGTTCCACAAATTCCGAATGCAGGCTTGAGATTAGCGTCCAAAAACACGTACCTTGGTCTATGTCTTGCTGCAAATGTTCACTTCAATTTTAGTACCATCCCCAGTAAGCAGGTGGCACAGAGGCACGGTGAGCATATAAGAACAACGAGGAATCAGTGAATTAGATGGCGAACGTGCGGCTTCGCACCCTTTTCTTTTCTGCACTCTTATGTGCTTTAATGTATGCTTAGAGACTTGTACTCTGCGCAGGCAGGCACGTCATGCAATGTTAGACCGACCGGTGGAGCAAAGCTGTTGTTGCTGGATTTCGCGGAACCTCGAACGAACACCATGAAGACTGCCAGCACAATGTCCAGACTTTCGAAAGCTCTGCAGGAAATCATGAATCCGTGCTCCTGGGGCTGTTAGAATGGACTGGAATATTCTGGTTCATAACAGGGACGATCGGAAATGCTTCTTCGATTGGCATGAGCAATACAGTGATCAGCAGAACGACGCCTTATACCACAGGAGACAGGTTCTGTGGGGAACCTTCATTTGTGACTTACTGTTGTGTTGTTTTCTGTGCATTGTCTGTTTAAGCCCTCACTACCAGGGAAATCGTTCAGTACGTGAAGCGTTTTTTGAAAACGGGTTTTTCCATGATGTGGGGTCACGTGCATGGAGTGCCAATTAGAAGCAAAGAAAAACAAACATGCGAAATGAATACACTCCACAAGCTGACGTTTCGTTTTTTTCTGAACGCCTCTGGGAATACCAAAAAAGGAGTGAAAAAGAAGTGTATGGAAACCGATCGTTTTTGAGCCTCTATGGGCTCTAAATCACTTGCAACTTTGACCAGTTGCTGAGTGAAGGGTCGTTATGAAAGGTGCTATTGGAATCAGGGAGAAAAATAGCCGCGAATGGGATTGTGGCACGTGATCAAGGGTGAACGGCTTCTTGGAATGGTTTCTTCAGTGATCGGAGCGGTGTTCAGCAACAACGATCGGATGGCCTAGTGGATAGCGTGGAGGATTCTCAATCGGACGGTAGGGGTGGGGTTGATATTGGCTCCCCTCGGATTGCAAGTTTTAGCACTTTTTATGTTTCGCTGTTTTCGCTTCTATGTATGTCTGTGCGTGAGTATAACATGGATATTCACCATTTGCAGGCATTTTTCGAATAGTTATACCCCAGGAGTCGGTGCCATTTAACAGTTGTGATTTTCCCCATTAACATAATTTCATTTTCCCCATTACATATCATTAAGCAAGAGTTTCTGAAAGTTGATGTTTATACGTTATTCAGGGCCCTTATCACAAATATGGTACTAACTTTCAGCTGTGGTGCCATTTGTCGCCAGTTTCGAGCTACACCAAATGGCGTCGACGACAGAATTGAGTATTAGAATCGTGTTCAGGACCATCGATTACCCCTATGGGCGAATTTCGGTCAGAAAAGTTTTTTCTTTACTTCCGTGGGTACTGGAACGACATCTTTGTTGATCGAGCAATCGCTAGGGGTCGACAAACGTCCAGAATGGTTTTTCACGTATTCTGCGGCCACCCAGGCTTATGCCAAGAATGAAAGGACCTCATGCGCACCGAATCCGCGATACAGCTGCCTGGCAGCCCGCCGCGTCATCGTTACGTCATCCTCGCTACAGGGTGGACAGTACAGTCGTCATTGCCGACCAAATGGTCTACCCCAATGCGAAACCGTCAGAAAGTTTTTTTTTGGCCGAAAAATAGCTTTAGGGGTAATCGATGATCTGAACGCGATTCTAACACTTGTTTTCAGCGTCGACCCTTAAAGCCCCTTAAATGAGTGTACATAACGTGTTCAGTGAGAGAAAGGTGTGGCTCCGAATTGGCGAAATGGCACCACAGCTGAAAGAAAATGCCCTATTTGTGATCAGCCCTGAATAACATACAAACATCAACTTTCAGAAAACCTCTTGCCCAATGGTATGTAATTGATGGTGAAGATCAAAATTGTTAAATAGCACCGGCTCATGGGGTCTAACTATTTAGAATGTGCCTATTAAATGGAAGATATCCATGTATACTCACGCACACACATATATGAAAACGAAAACAGGGAGACATGAAAGATGCCAAAAACCGCAAGGCCAAGGGAGCCGAACCATCAGCCCCACCCCTACCGTCCGATTGAGAATCCTCCACGCTATCCACTAGGCCATCCGATCGTTGTTGCAAACATCGCTCCGATCGTTGAAGAAACCATTCCAAGGAGCCGTTCACTCTTAATCACATGCCACAAGCCCATTCGCAAATATTTTTCTCCATTCCAATAGTACCTTTGTAAGGACCCTTCGCTCAGCAACTGATCAAAGTTGCAAGTGATTTAGAGCCCATAGAGGCTCAAAAACAGTCGGTTTCCATGAACTTATTTTTCACTGCTTTTCTGATATGTTCAGGAAAAATGAACGTCCAGTTTGGTACTCCATGCACGTGACCCCACATCATGCAAAAAACCGTTTTCAAAAAGCGCTCCACGTCCTGAACGACCTCCCTGGTAAGGGTGCTGACAATGGAAGGATGGTGCATTGGTGGAGAAATTCGTCCCAAATAAAATATGTCCTGATTAACTCGACCTTGGACTGTTATTACGAATCCAGCTTCCAATCTGCTGAACCCTCTGAAAAGAAAGTTATCACAAGAATGCTGAGTTGTGGGCAAAAGTCGTGCCCCAGGCGGGAGTCGAACCCGCACCTCACGCTTTCCGGGCGAGTGCGCTATCCGTTACGCCACCAGGGCCGCTTTTACCCTCTCAGCTTAACGGCTTTTATGCCGTAGCCTATCAGCACTCACACGTTTAACTTGGTGAGCCGGTCAGCCGTAATCGATGGGATATCGGCGTGAAACCGCAAGACCGAAGGCTCCAGATTGTTTGTTGTTGTTTGATAACTGCGTAAAACAGCAGTTATCATAACAAAACAGCTTCAAAAACATCTAAAGCCTTCGGCCTTGCGGTTTCATGCCGATATCCCATCGATTACGGCTGACCGGCTCACCAAGTTAAACATGTGAGTGCTGATAGGCTACGGCATAAAAGCCGAGGGTAAAAGCGGCCCTGGTGGCGTAACGGATAGCGCACTCGCCCGGAAAGCGTGAGGTGCGGGTTCGACTCCCGCCTGGGGCACGACTTTTGCCCACAACTCAGCATTCTTGTGATAACATTCGGAACGCGTACTGCGGCGTTAAACAGCAGTTATCATAACAAAACAGCTTCAAAAACCTCTGAACAGAGTTACATACACTTTTTTCAAGTGAGGGTACTTACATTCCACATGGAATCAGGAGGAAAGGTTTACGTTGCCATGCCTCGACAGTTTAATATTTTATGAAGGCAGCCTTTGGAATGTCGAGGGTGTGAGTCATCGGTGTGTTTGCTTCCTTGCATTTTTTCGATAGTGGTCTTCATGCACATCAGTAATCCTTTTCCATAATAATATGGCTGTAAATGAAGTGGGCTGTAAATAAGTAAATTTTCAAAAATTCCTTCAAATGGGGTCGTTTTGTGGAAGCAGTCGAACACATGTTTGGTTTCTGGTTGCTTCTTCTTCGCTTTTGTTTGCATTTACAGTCTAAGGAGCTCACGGAAGATGTATAGTTTGTCGAAGAAGAATGTCACTATATGTTCGATTGGTAACGTCGCGTTTCATTTCGTAAACGAATACTTTCACCATTGAGATTTGTACTGACACTTGACACTAAAAAAAAGGGTAACCAGTGAGCATACAGTGCTCTCCTGGTTGCTAGTGTATTTGGCACAATCGCCCAGTGCAAGTTTCATCCTATCCTACTAATCGGCTATGTCCGTGTGTGTGTGTGTGTGTGTGTCTGTGTGTCTGTCTGTCTGTCTGTTTGTCACGAAATTCATAGCACCTGAAGAAGACTTGGAGGGGTCGGGTCATGGTGGGGATGGGTAGGGCATGGGACAATATGTAAATAGCACCTGTGCCATGGTAAACCCCGACAGTGGGCGGGGCGTGGCCGAAGGTTGGCGATGTCACTGAAAAAAATCATATTTCGGTTCCAGAACAGTCCCGGTATGCGGGAACAGTGCTATAAAGTAACAAAGGGCTGACCTAATGGAGGAGACACATCAAGATGGGCGGGGCGTACTTGAGATGGGCGGCGCTTCCCGTGTCACTGAAAAAAGCTATAATTTGGCTACAAAGCAGCTCGGAGACGGGAAAAGTGGAATAAGGTTAGTATTGGGTTGGCAGAGCAAATGGAGGAGACACACTCGAAATGGGCGGGTGTACTCTAGATGGGCGGTGCTTCTCATAAAAGTCGGTAACTCGGTTCCCGAAAAATTCAGAGATCGCAGAAAAGTTCATGACGAAGATGAACATCTGGCAAGAGCCCACCATGTTTGCGGCGTGCTTAGGCCCAGAGTGGACGGGGCATGCCTTTGAACACGAGGTACCAGGTAAAAAAAATCGTAGTTTGGTTGCAGAGCACTACAGTTGGCACAAAAAAATTGGATTTTGGTTCCCAAATGTTGAGATGTGCGAGGCATTCGCCTTGTGGGCAGAGCGTGCTCCAGGGTGAGCGGTGTCAAATTGAAAAAAATTGTAAAACGGTTTCCAGAACACTCCAGACACCGGGAAAAAGTAGTTTAAGATCAGCGAGGGGTCATCGGTTCACAAGTGTGAGGCACACCCGCTGTGGGCGGAGCGTGCGGCGAGGAGGGCGGAGCGAAATTGCAAAATTCCTAAAACGGATTCAGAACATTCCCGACATCGGAAAAAAGTAGGGTCATCGAGGGGTCACCGGTTCACAAAATGAGGCATACCCGTTGTAGGCGGAGCCAGTCCTAAAAATTCCCAAAGCGATTCCAGAGTGCTCCAGACACTCCTCTGTGGTGCGGCCCGGCCTTGCGGAGCTTGGCTCCATCGTGCCTGCTATGAGCAAATGCTCGGCTGATACCCGGCTTTTCTCTCATCTGTCCAATTGATCAACGCTACCATTCCATACAAATAGTGTTGAAAATAGCAGGTATGATGCTATTGGTCAAAGAATGTTGACCATCTGTTCAGATAAAAGAAAAGCCGGATACTAGGTGGGTATTCAAATGTGTGGAAGAAAGTAAGCGCGGCGGAGCCGCTCCCGCCTGGCGAAGCGGGGCCGTATCTCAGAAGGAGGCGCTCCGGCGTCAGCCGCGCCAGCCTGCTGCCTATCAAAACTTTCGGTTGCAGCACCGCCAACGAGGTAACTAATGACTCTGGTATCAATAAGTTTTTGGCTCCTCGACGTTCCAAGCGTGTGTCGACTTTTTGTCTGTTTAGTCGAAGAAGCACGACGAACCCTTCCTACTGAATTCATGCAGAGTGTAAGTGCACTTATCATAAAACCTCCGCATCTACTTTTAGAGTGGTCCGCACGGATCTGGGAGCCAAATTCTTAATCGTAGTCGAGGGCCGCGCTAGTCAACATACGTTTCACTTCGGATGGCAGCTTCGACATACCGTCCTTTCTTTGTCAGTGGTCACGATGCAATAAAGCCCTCTAAGTTATCAGTCCTTGGTGAGCTTCCTCCACCATTCTCCCAGATCCTCAGAAGCGCACACTAATGGTCAACTCTTTTTTATGGTCTTATCAAAACCTATACAGCACACAGTAAACCGTTCTCTTAATCTTTCGCACAACCCTTTACAAGTGTTTGTTTTGTAAGTGCTTGCGTTTTTCGAACGCTCGTACCGCTTTGGCTAGTTGTAGATTTTGACAATCAATTTACTCGCTTCGATTTCTTTGAAGAGCCTTCTTTTCAGGGAGCACCGGAATCATCTCAGATCTTGTTCAACAATCTCAAGGAGGCGTTTGACAACGAAGCGTTGATTGTTGCTGCAATAGCGGTTGTTCATTTGTCATCAATCATTTCATCTCGAAGTTCTTGTTAAAAGCTTATACTCGCCTGCGTAAGTCATGACGTGTATAGATATTCCGTTGTTCAGGCAAGGTCAACAAGTGAAATTGAACAAGCCTTAGACTGCGGTTTGGTCAAGGGACATGCTTATGCTGTCACTGCCGTGAAATATGTGGAACTGGATGCTGAGCCCAACGTTTCAAGGTTTTTCATCTTAAAAGTAGAAAAAAACCAACTGGAATCGTTGATACCAGAGCATTCATCCAGACAGAAACATGCTTTTTATTCGGCTTCGATGTATCTATAGTGAAAAGAAACGTATTGTAGTGTGGAGTCCAAAGTGGGAAAGTTGAACAGAATTTTGGCGGCAGCTCTATGCTGGCACCACTACTTTTCTTTTCGACGTTGCTACGCTAACGTTGCTTCTAGCCTGCACTCTCTCTCGGGCATTTAAAAGGGGCGACTTTAATCTTTCGATACGCTCACATCATCCGGTAGTCCAGGAGCAAGTCGAAGCAATTCAACAAGAAAAGAAGTGTAATTACAGCTCCATCTTGAGAAATCGTGCTCGAATACAGATGATTCGTCTTCAAAATCCATGGGGAGAAAGAGAGTGGAATGGACCTTGGAGTGATGGGAGCAAGGAGTGGGAACAGGTTTGTCAACAGCTTCTCGAATTCACAGTATCTCTCTAGTTGCAGTAGAAGGTAAGATGTCCAGCTCAGTAGTTGCGTTCATAATTAATTCAAAATTCTCGAAATTGCGTTGATTTCGTCATGCATGTGACCCACTTACTGTGTGTGCATTCATTGTTTCCACATAGATTCTGACGTACAGGAAAGAAAAAACCTTCAGAATATATGGTCTGCTCCGGTATCATTTCGTCATTCCAGTGGAATATTAGGTTGTCCCAAAACTTCGTGACATTTTCGAACTTTTTTTCGAGTCAAGTTTATTCCACCGCAATCCTATCAATCCAGTAGGGCGGTGAGACTGTGTATGTAGTGGGCTTTCTTTCTCCCTTCCCATAATGGAATTTCTTCTGTGGTAACCTACGAACCCTATTGTAATCAACTGCAAAGGGGGGTTGAAAATCGCTAACATTTGGTCCCAAAACCGAGCAATGTTTGCCTACTCCACCACAGCTCAGGGTCACACATTTGGAAAACGACACTGCTCGAGATCCCGAAGCTTAGCTGGGGAATTCCACCACAGTCTTCGTGTAGCCCTGACTTAGCTCTTTCCGATCGCCATCTAAACTAATCCCACAGCGGCCATCTTCTGGGTAAAAATACGATTTTTGATAGTACCTCAAAAATGACCCAGCTGCCTTTCTGGGCACAGAACCAAGAGGCTTCTGGAAGCAGGGCAACCACACATTGCGTAGTGATTGGCAACAAGTTGCCAATGAAGGTGACATATATAGTTGATCAAAATTGCTTCCACTGGAATAAACTTACTCGAAAAAATGTTCGAAAGTGCCACGAACTTTTGGGACAACCTGATATATTCCGCTCAGCCAGTGGCACTGCACTAGCCATATAATCGGAATCCCTGAGATGTGGTAGGCGTGGCTGCGTACTTCAACTAAACGTGGAGGTGGCTAAGCTTTTGGAGAGATATTCTCAATTCGACCCAATTGTGGTCGTGTCTCTGTTCAATACAGAAGAAGATGACACTTGTTGCAAAGTGAAATATTCCACAAGTAGCCTATTCTGTGCCTTGTTAGAATGCCACGCCTACTCCGTCTCAGGGATAAGGAGTGTAAGTATTCTCCTTAGCAGGTGGCGCTTCAAAGGCAAAAGTACAGCAAGTACCCAAGGGAAGTTGTATTTGGTCGCTGGGGAGGCTTGTATTTGGTGCGAGGAAATTTTTTGATAAATGATTTTCTTTGTTAGAGGAAACTATAAAGGGAAGGG
>MU913093.1:0-10798 GCA_036418165.1 Cooperia oncophora
TCATATGCATTATATGCAACCTGTACACCCGCCCAATATACGTTGCATAATTATTGTATATATTGAGGGGGGTCGTACTCTCACCGACATTTCGCCTATCCCCGTGCTGTACCCTGATTCGAACATGGCCCAGGATGCGTTATTCGCGGATTATTTTCATTTGGTGTAGAATTGGCTTATATTGAACAGGACAAAGTCATGGTTGCAACTGTTCTGAGACTGCGATATCCCTCCAGAAACGTGGATGCCGTCACGCTTGGATGAAGTTCCCAGCCACGGACTCTCCAACTCTGGGATATGAATGTACATCCCTTCGCTCGGAGATGCTGTATCGAATAGAACACTACAAGAGTTAAAGAATTCAAAAGTAGGCAATAACAAAAGAAAAGATCAAGTAAAAGTAAAGGACATAGCCGAGATAAATTTAATATGTAACAGGCATACACACGGGCAAAAAACTATCTCATTTCACAGCGAGGTTAAATGGTTGAATGCTTATGCAGCTCTGAAATAGTACCATCACCGTTATCGATCTATTTTCAAGGTTATCGAACTTTCATAGGGAGGAAGGAAAGATAGTCTAGCGAAGACAACAATCAATAGCGTTCAAATCACAAAATTTCTTCCCCGGTCAGATCGCCGGCGTTACGATCCGATTGACCACGTTAACAAACGGGTTTAATGATAGAAAACTGGACAGTTGGTTCGACCCTGTACTACGAAATTCCGTCAATAAAAGGGCTGCACTATCAGTTGATCGAGCAAATATGATATGGCGACATCACAACTACTTTTATGACTATAAAAGTAGGCCTTGCTCAGAAAGTGTTCTACGCACACATTATATGTCTTATGTATGTTATTTTTCTTAATACGCCACTATTATAGTCGAAATCCCTGAGATCGGGTAGGCGTGGCTTCATTCTTCAACTTAACCTGAAGGTGTATGCTTCTGGTGGAATATTTCCATCTTGACACAACTGTTGTCGTGTCTCTGTCCAACACAGAACAAGATGACAGTTGTCCCAGACTGGAATATTCCACGAGTAACCAGTTCCGTGCCATGTTCAAATGCCACGCCTATCTGGCTCAGGGATAAGAAGTGTAAATGTTTGATATCACGACACATCAACACATGATTTTTTGGGGCAGTTCGGCTTGGTGGGGGCAATCTGTCTGTTCCCATCGATCACTACCGGTGCTTCCTAGAAAGACCGTGAATTCCTGTGAAGCTATGCAGTAGCTTGAACTTCATCTACACTTGCCACAATTCTAAACTTCTAGCCAATGTGTGATATCTCAGTTAAGAGGAACTGGTAAATGAAACCAGCGTACTAGGAAAACGCCCAATGTCCCCCCCCCCCCGGCCATTTTTTGCTTGGACAAGTTTCGGTCTGTGGCGTGATCAATCTGATCTTTGTCTGAATAGAACGGGTGAGTTTCTACCCATTTAGAAGCAAAGGAAAGGAAACATTGGGAAAGGAATACACTCCAGAGCACAGATGATCCGTTTCGCTCGGTATCGCAGACGAATCATCATTGTCTAGCCAACCCCCGAGCTCATCAGTGCGACAGGTTGACGACATGAGGACATGGACTACATAGGGGAAGGTGTTGAGAAATAGGATAAAACGAGAGAGAATGTAAAAGTAAAGGGGTTACATGCAAAGTTCATGCATATCAAGATGATGGCGAATTATACATAATAATGAAAGAGTGATATAACACGATATGAGTAGTAAATACGTGTAGGAGGAAGGATTGTTAATAGGTTAAACCTACTGAAAGATGTTGAGTATCAACCAATGTCCAAGCGGATTACAAAATCAAATCAATTAAAAGGTGTAGTGGAAGGAGGAGAATTAGTGTTGAGCACCGCTGCAAATGAGAATACCTGTCACTAGTCTATTTATCTTTCTATAGTTATTTGCGATTGAGTATTTGTAACTTATAAATTTATTTTTGTAAATACATTTCACAATGCTAGTAATAATAAAATCTTCTTCGTAGCCATTTTTCAAAAGAGTTGTGACCATATCCGTTATTTTGCTGACGAAAACGTTGAAGAACGAACAAGTGTTCGCTAACCTCAAAGTTTCCGTATATATAACAGAGGTATATATAACATACCCACCCTACCTATGGATTTTTGATTCAATGTGACCAAAAGGCGTGGCAAGATCTCCTTATGAAGTAAGCATGTTGGATGTTTACAGATCATATCGTCGCAATCAGCAGGGGGCGGTTTCCCGAGGAGTGGAGCAGGCCGATCCCTGCGTTTTCTCCATTGGCTGGTTTTCCTGAATGGATCGCTTACCGATCACTGTGGTCGAAAATCGGGAGTGCCTCACGTCTGCGCCACCAATCGAATCATATCAGTTTTCACGCGGCCGTCCGTAGCGCGGGAGCTTCCGGGAGCTTTCGCGGCATGCGAATGTGATATACATGTTGAATTTACACAGTCCGTTTTCAGATCACTTGTTGTTTTCTGAAGCCTTGGCACCAGCGCTGATCGGATTTGAGATATGCAAGGGATGGCTATAGAAGAATGGAATCTTTGCTGCCAAAGTTTATTCAGACCAGACCCAAAGAGACGAAAAATTAAAGTAAGCCGCGTTGAAGAGTATTTCTTTGAACGTTTTGCTGTCTATAATCATTTGTTGAAATGGCCTCCATTACGGCAGCACATTCCACCTCCGCAGGGGCTGTATCCACTGGAGCAACCACAAAGAGGATTAAAAGTTGAACAAGGTACCTGAAAGTCTAACATACGATTTCAGATTCGCACAGAAAATTGAAAAAGGAGTTGTCGCTGTTAATTCCTCTATTTGTCAATTATAAAATGTAGTGCTGACAATGAGTATCAAAAGCTTACCACAATCTTGCTGTACAGCTCGACAAGTGGGCGCACAGCTAGGGAGACATCGTCGAACACAAGGCGTCTGCCAAGAGCCCGTTTGACATGAATTCATGCAGCCAGTTTGGCAAACATTATAGCATGTTGTTATTGGTATGATGGCTTGACATCCTGCTCCGCAAGCTGTTTGACAGGAATTCATGCACATTGGCGACATGCCGCAAGAGTTACCACACTGTTGCATGCACTGGTTCTGACATCCTCCACGCTGAGGATTAGGCACTTGAGGCACAACAGGGACATTCGGCACAATGGGCACAACCTGTAAACATGATCATTGTAACAGTGCTCTTGCTCTCGAAGAAGATTCTTGTCTCAATCTCTGATCCTGCCATACCATCTCATAAATCGAAAGCTCCCGTTTTGTTTATATGCCCATACTCAGAGTGCTCTCTCATCTGCCAATTCACGGAAAATGCTGCAGATCATCTTATTGCTGAGCATTACCAGATTCTTTATTGGTCAGGAGCGGACTTCGCGATGACGCGCGTCGACGCGCTACAATTGCAAACAGCGCTCCAAAGCTATAGACACGAACACAGCCTCAGACGGCCAGGCCGATCTATACAAGCCTGCGTGACTGGCCAATATGTACCACCCTATTCCTCTTTCCTACATCTGCGTTCCGTCTACAGCTTTGGAGCTCCGGAGTTGTAGCGCGTCAACGCGTGTTACAGTGCGTTACAGCGCGTCCACGCGCTTCATCGCGAAGATTGAACGCTGCCTTATCGGTGACCCTCCAGAGAGAATTCCCACGATACAGTATCGTGGATAGTGGGTATCAAAGTATGAACTAGCCGCCAATGACGGAATAGCAAAAGAACTTCAATAGCACCCTGAACAAAGCCCCTCCTCGACAGTTGCAAAGCCTCACTGTACGAATTCTCCGGATTGAAGCAAATTGACCCCTTACGGCCCCTAGCTCACAAGCCTTTTTTTGGCATTGTGCAGTGGAAACCTCACTCAATAATAGAGAGAAAAACGAATACCAAACACAGTGGAATGAATCTTGTAAGAAAAAAATTGTTATCGAAATTTTGTACGAAATAAGGATCACGGTAAACAATGCGTCCTTAAACTTTTGCACCGCTGCAATTGCACCGCAGGTGAACTTTAAGAGGGCTAAAACGCATTTTGCATTGTGAAGTGGACTGCTACTGCTCACCAGTCTCCAGAGAAAGGTAGAAGTTTCGTGAGCACCCCTTCTCACTGTCTTGAAAGTATTGCTGGGAAGATAAAAACACTGAATTGTACATCGCCTGAGCTCCGAAGGTCATTGTACTCGCCAAATCGCATTAAAACCGCAACAATTCTGGAGCTAATTGGAGAGGGCCGCATCAGAGATGGAACTATCGACCCCAATACCTTATTTATTTATTTATTTATTCGTACAGCTACGCGCCTAGTTAATGGCTGGTGAAGCAATTCCAACACGAGATAAGGGAGAAACAAAGCAAAAAGGAAACAAATTAATAAAATGAAGAAAAAGATTGATTGATTGATTTTCTAAAACTGTAGAGTGAACAAAAATGAGAAAATAAAAACAGTGCTGAAACTGTGAAGATGATCAGAAAAGAAACCTTGTAGAGACGGTTGCATAAGAAAAGGTCAGGGTCAGGAGAGCAATTATAAAATGAAGAGCAATGAAGAAGTGAGCAGTCCAATCAGGAGGTTACCGCTACTACAGGGGTGACCAAACAATAAAAGTCACTTTTGGATTGTTTTTGTTTTCGTATAACTGCTGTTTTACGCCGCAGTGCGCGATACGAAAGTTAGGTTAAAAGTCACTTTGACCGAGTCACATATCAGCAAAGTTTTCGCAGCCCAGACAGAGGACGTGGATACGAGTACCAGGGCGGAAGATACCCAAGATGTTCCTCTATAAGCAGGAGCTGGCTCTCGCCCATCACCTTCATGTACACCAAAATATGAAGTCATCTCCAGTCGCAACCTGACTGGAGAAGACCTTTGGAATTCATGTCACCTCCAAACAGCTGCGAAACTTCTAGTATGGTCACCCATGGATAGCTACCTGGAGACCAGTACTCTCGATCTGGATGACCTCCAACATCGAGCAGCTCCGTCAACGTCGCTACGGTCTAGGACATCATCTTCACCGTAGTCGCCAAGGCGCGAGTTGATGGACCGGGGTACCTGGAATGGGAAGACCGATATTTTCTTCGTGGACCCCGGACTGAAGGTGAGCGCTGGCGGTTACATCGAGCAACTCGAGAAGAATATCCTCCCACATGTGGTCGCCCGTACCTTCTTGGAGACTGCTACAGGTTTGGGTGCCACCACATGGAATCGAAGGGTTTTGGAAAAACTCCCGCCTACTTCGAATGGAAGGGCGTTTCGTACCTGAAGAAGATGTAATATTGAAGTATGTCCCCTGACCTGAACCCACTCAATTACCTAGTTCGGGCGGAGTTCAATAGGGTGGTCTACGGTGGCGGAGAAATCGACTACCTCGCTGATCTCAGGTACCACATCGCGGTCGCGTGCCAGAATCTCTCGATGGCGCTCGTCCAGAAGGCTGTGGCGGAGTGTCATGATAGTATTTAATATGCTCTTCAATATGGTGGTAAAAATGTCCGATCAGAATTTATAAAGTGTAACTTATAGCGCCTCGAAAGTCAATGAGGCAAAGTGACTTTTTTTTGGCCACCCCCGTAGAAAATGTTTCCATGTGGCAACAGGGGCTCTGGGATCGACTAGAAACAGGCGATGCTACATCCGCCTACACCAACTGGCCAGGTGCCCGTAGCGCCACATCTGGGGTCATGGGAGGTTACCTTCTATTTCTTCATCCTCAGAGAATGGGATAATGCGACTACAACTTTCTAGACAACCCACCGAGTTCGGACAAGTCAAACGAAAGTTCCTAGCACTCACGTTACCGCCTTGACAAATACCGCTGCACATCTGCGGGCAGTTACAGCCGGTGAGTCCACAACCGCCATAACATGACTTCAAACAACCATCGCAAGGCGACTGCTGGAAAGGCAGATGTTCAATTTCCTAGCTGAACAAGATAGAATTGAAAGAAGCTTACAATTCCGCCCCCACCAAATCCTCCACAGACGTTGCCGCATGACTGTTGACAGAAACAATTACCACCTGATGATGAGCAACCATAGTGGCAGGACTGTAGACAACTGCTACATGACGGGCTCTGACAGAAGAGTGGTGTTAATTTCAAAGAAAGTTTTCACTGGTTTTCTCGATTTGCTTCTTCCCCTCATTACTTCTCCCTCTCTTGCTTACAACCCCATTTGGGGCGTGGTTCATGAGACTCCGTTCACACTTTGCATCAGCGGCAGCGTTTTGAGCGTAAGCAAGCGTCATCAACTACGAAAGTGTAGGTATCGATTACTCTTTCGCCAGCGCACGTCAGCTTCTACCAGGAGTGGAGGGTATGGGGAGGTAGGAGGGAAGCAAAATGCTGGATCAGGCTTCATGAAATTGCGGCATGGGAATCGAATCGAAAAATCGCACCTATAGCTGCACTACACCGTACATTAAGATTGCATAATACTGTACTTTAGCGGTTGTACTGTGGAATTGCACACAACGTGGTTCCACGACGCTGATTCAAGTGTCTGCTACCTTCCTGCTCCTCCATGCTCTCCACTCCTAGTGGACGCTGGCGTACGCTAGATCTACCTTTACTTTCCTATTCGTTAGCGCTAACGTACGCTCGAAAGGAGAGAGGCAAGAAAACCGTAATTTGCAGCGCTGTCGCGCGGCGATGAGCTTATTCCTTTCGTTTTCTTGATTCCTCTTTGCCTATCGATTTGAGCGCAAGATTTTATGTGGGATACGAAACTATAGATGCCAGGGAGAGTGGCCCCATAAAAGCAGGAGTCCAGCTGAAGGTCGTGTGCTTATCTTTATTCTGGTAGGCTCGTTCTAGTGAACGAAGCTGAGGCTCATTCGCCGTCCCCCCCCTCCTCCTACTCCTCTGTGGACGGCCTAAGTGGCCATTAGCCTGAGCAACTTTCTAGGGACCAGTGGGACCTAAAGATAGGGTCATCGTCACGACACGGACCGTTTAACTCTCAGTAGGGCCTTCCACTTCCACGCCGACCGCCCGCTCTACGACCAACTGCTGGCTCCTTCCCTGAGATGTACTCATACAATGCCTATTTATTCTGTTTAATATTATTTATTTATTGTTTATTTTCTCTTGTTATTGTCACTTACCTGTTGTTTCTAATAATTATTTAGTTTCTTAATTTTCTTCTGCTTTGGACATTTTTGTGGCTATACCAGTCCAGTTGATCACGAACCAACTAGACGTACAGTTACGTATTTATTACTTTTCACTGTACATATTGGTAGTTCACAAAGTAGTCTGACTGAGCAACTCGCCAGAATCGAGGAGCTAGTTGCTAGCTGAGCGATCGAAATGAGAAATACAGCGGAAAAGTGCATTTTCTCCCTGAAATTGTATCACTGTAATGAATCATTAGCTTTTATCGTGTAAAGCAATCCCCATGCTGTTTCATACGGAAACAGGACATCTGCTCAGTTGCGCTGGGTTCTTTCGAGGCACAAATAAAACGTATGGGCGGAGACTGACAACAATTTAGCCGACCAACAATTTTAGCCTTAAGTTCTTCCTAAACAAGTCAACGAAAAAAGGATATGGATTGACAACCGTCGCCTATTTCTCTGCCCACAATAGCGCTAAGGGCCCCGAGAGGGTCGCATTTACCATCTAGGAAGGCGTAGTATTTACCTTTAGGCCGTGAAACGTTTACAAGTCTTACAAAGGAGGTCTTTTAGGTCATGGCGCGCTTTTTGGAAAAGGTTTGTTGGTTGTTGTAGGGGTCCATACAAAGGATCACAAAAATGGGTTTCATTTTTGCTATCCATTTCTGGGTAGTCAACACTGAGTGAAAAGAGCTTGGCAAGAATGGGCGATTTTGACTATCTTAATGGGTTCCGTTCTGATTCTAACTTCGAGCATGCATAGTTTATGAGGTGCTCGTTTATTAGGCTTTGAAAATAGTTTCAAAAGTCAAAATGTAAGTATCATGTAGCAATACACTTGGCATGCACCGACGCAACAGTGATGTTTGTCAGTGGTCCCCTCATGCTCACTGGGCGGGTCGGATGGCATAGCGGATAACTCGATGGACGACTGCGTTACTACATGATACTTACATTTGATTCTATTCAAAACTATTTTTGAAGCCTAATTAGTGAGCACCTCATAAACTATGCATGCTCAAAGTTACAATCAGAACGGAGCCCATTAAGATAGTTAAAATCGCCCATTCTTGTCAAATTCTTTTCACTCAGTTTTTGACCTCCCCAGAAACGCATAGCAAAAATGAAACCCATTTTGTGATCCTTGTATGGACCCCTACAACAAGCAACAAACCATTTCCAAAAAGCGCGCCACGACCTGGAAAGACCTCCCTTGTTGGATGCGCAGCCTATACAAACCGCTTGAAAGTTATTCTGGAATAACCACTCACAAGGGAACCCAACAGGTCGATCCGGCCATTTGCAATGAGATGTACATATATGGACGTGTCTTGAGCCGCTGAATCAAATCTGCCCTCCTTTTTTGCGGAACGATTCTCTGAAGAGAGTTACGGACCATTTAACCTTTGCTCTGTTGTACAAGTTGAGAAGGATAGTTGCTTGCAGCAAGCGGCGATGGCCTAGTGGAGAAGCGCAGTGCTTCAGAGACACGAGGTCGCATGTTGGAATCCTTGACTCTTGAAATATTTTTGCTTTTGTTCAAAGCACTTCATATCAGTCCCCAGAACACTTCTGTTTGGCCAATTCACCTAATCTCTGATTATTTGACAATAGGAGCGGCCATTGCTCCATTTGTGGTTCCTTCCGAAAACTTTTATTATGTGGATGACCGTTTCTAGAGCTCGCATAGAGGAATGGAGATTTTACGGTATAAGAGCACATGTGGTATACTTCCACAAAATGATAGAAACAATACGAGTTCTTAAAATGAGCGGAGCAAATGAAAAGTACTCTGCACGGTACATTACAGTTCTCCAAAAATCCGGAGGGGAAGCAGTACTGAAGAGGTGTTTCGAACCCACCAGGATGTACATCGAAGTATCCAGCCGAGTACCAAGAATAGATAAGAAGTTTTCAAATCAAGGTGAGCAAAATTGAGAATATATAAGAGATAATACACGGAAAATGGAGTCAGCCCCCTTTCAAAACTGCTCTTTATGGATGACTTCCTCTTTGTGTTTGCTAATGACATTCTTTGGAGTGGTCTGGACTACCTCTGGCTTCTATGTCGTCATTGGAGGAGGAGTGTCTATGTATACCAACTGTACCTGCTGCAACAAATTCTAACTTCCAAGTCCAATGCATTAACACGTATTTCATGTTTACTCGGAGTGTCGGGCCCACTCCTGGATGGGCGTGACCCGAGATTACGGTATCGCAGGAAGCTGGCGCAAGGCAACTGGAAGACGGTACGACAGGGAAAGTGGTAGTGAGTACTCACAATGTGATGGTCCACCCCCAGCCGTCTTCCACTCTCACCCAAGTTCCATTCCCCTTTCACCTTTCCCATGGGTGTGTTGGTGTAATAAATATGTACAGGGTGCAGCATCGTGATGTGTGAAATGGAAGTGTAGGTACGACCCCCCCCCCCTCCGAGAGAGGGTGTCACTACGATCCGCCCCCTACCTAAACGAGGATCTCAGTCAGTACGACCCCTTACTTCCCCAAAACCTACCAACCAATTTCTTACATTTTTCATTTTCTAGTTTTTCACCCAAACATTTCCCTCGAGTGGGGATAAAGGGTATATAGCGCGCACAAAACAAGAAAATCACGCTGAAAAGTCAAAAAGAAGAGAAAATTTTTTGCCAACGCAGCAAATAAAGAACGCTCTTTTCTCAAACGCACATACGACCCCTCGTCTGTCCCCACAACCAAATACCACTCCCCCCTTCTCCAGAGAAGAAGCACAACAGCCCTACGTCTTTCACGCAGCGATGCTGTACCCTGAAGAAGTCACAACACTACAGGAGGGGGCAAAAAAAGTCACTTTTCTTCATTGACTTTCGAGGCGCTATAAGTTACACAAATTCTGATCGGACATTTCTACCACCATATTAAAGAGCATATTAAATACTATCACTCCGCCACAGCCTTCTGGAGGAGCGCCATCGAGAGATTCTGCCACGCGACCGTGAGTGGGTACCTGAGTTCAGCGAGATCGTTGATTTCTCCGCCACTGTAGACCACCCTGTTGAGCTCCGCCCGAACCGGGTAATTGAGGGGGTTTAGGTCAGGTGACCTACTTAGATATTCCATCTTCTTCAGGTACTCAACGTCCTTCCATTCCAAGTGGGCGAGAGTTTTTCCAACGCCCTTCGAATCCACGTGGTGTCACCCAATCCTGTAGCAGTACAAAGTTTCCAAGAAGGTACGGGTGACGACATGTAGGGAGGATATTCTTCTCGAGTTGCTTGATGTAACCGCCAGCGCTCACCTTCAGTCCGGGGTTCACGAAGAAAATATCGGTCTTTCCATTCCAGGTACTCAGGTCCATACCATCACCCGCGCCTTGGCGACTGCGGTGAAGATGATGTCCTAGACCGTAGCGACGTTGTCGGAGCTGCTCGATGTTGGAGGTCTTCCAGATCGAGAGTACTGGTCTCCAGGTAGCTATCCATGGGTGACTCCATACTAGAAGTTTCGCAGCTGTTTGGAGGTGACATGAATTCCAAAGGTCTTCTCCAGTCAGGCTGCGACTGGAGATGACTTCATGGTGTACATGAAGGTGATGGGCGAGAGCCAGCTCCTGCTTATCGAGGAACATCTTGGGTATCTTCCGCCCTGGTACTCGTATCCACGTCTGTCTGGGCTGCAAACAGC